>MU182928.1:0-77727 GCA_016904865.1 Pissodes strobi
ATATAATTTGTAGAAGAATATTCTTTTCCGACCATAAAATTGATATAGAAGCTTGATTTTCAATTAGATTCGGGAAAAGCACCACCTGTGACCAGTTTCAACTTCATAAGTCGATATAGACCAAGAAACACCATAATTTTATTAAATAGTACTATCAAGTACAAAATTAATTTTGTTTGTCGTTACTACCTGCGAAGGAAGAGCCGATACGTATCAAAATCAATTTAAGAAACATTCTTCAGATTTTTAAAACTTCTAGCAACATACTG
The DNA here is from genome assembly GCA_016904865.1 of Pissodes strobi. Classification (NCBI taxonomy): domain Eukaryota; kingdom Metazoa; phylum Arthropoda; class Insecta; order Coleoptera; family Curculionidae; genus Pissodes; species Pissodes strobi. The sequence continues at coordinate 270 of MU182928.1, forward strand.
CAGGGGGAATGCGTTTTAACATCTTACCGCTTGCCTACAAACACTTTGATTCATATGGGAGCTTGTGTTTTCGATTAGATTCGGGAAGCTACCCGTCTGACGCGAGGTCGCAGGTGGTGGTTTTCCCGAACCTAATTGAAAATCAAGCTCCTATATCAATTTTATGGTCTTCCGAAAAAGAATATTCTTTTACAAATCATAAAATATAGACATAGACATAGCTTTATTCAGTTAAATACACATAGGTGTTTACCTTCGTCAATAGATACAAAAAAATTTGGCTAAATCAAATTTGTAGATACAAATAAAATCCTTAAATGACAGTTACCTACATACAAAGACTTCAGACAAGTTAAAATCAGATTGGATACATGACTACATGATATACTTTACATAGTTAAAAAACAATAATAGATATCACAGTTTAATACAAGCTATTACAAACTCTAGAAAAACATAGCTGAGCAGAAGTGCATAGGATAGCAGTGTACTTGACATCAAATCTGATCTTGTAATGAATATTAAGTCATATTGAATTTTAAAAATTCGTCTATCGAATAAAAAGCTTCCGCCACCAAAATATCCTTTAATGCTGCTTTAAACTTTAATAAACTCAATGTCATGATATCAGAAGGTAACTTGTTAAGAAAGACTGGCCCATAATAGTTCACACTGTAGCTACTGGCCTCGAGTCTTAGATCGGGAATGACGTCAGCGCGCACGTGCGTCGCCCGTGGCGGCGCATTGGCCTTCGGAACCGCTCCAGTGAGCGGCCAAGGCGTACTGTGTGTCACGTGCGGCTCGGGGTGATCCAGTAGGGGGCCGCGTAGACTCGGCTCGGCCGAGTGACGCTCTATCTGGCCTATGTGGAGCCCCGCCTCGATTTGAGCTTCCCCATTATATTTATTAATTGAGAATTTGGAAACAGATTCCCTGTAATACCCAAAGGCCGCTTCCGGGTCTAATATAAATTCCTCAGGGTCCCCAATATACTCGGTAGAAGTCAGCGGGGGACTCTGGGTTAACGCTCTCTGTTCCTCTGACTGTCTCTATTCAGTTCTAGCACCAAGAGCTCATCCACACTCGGGGGCTTCTGGTGCGTGGTTGCCGTCGACTGAGGGGTTCGGAAAGTAATTTTTTTTCATTACAATTATTTACGTCTGTCTTTTTTCACGGGATGCCAAGTCGTTATCGAGTCGACTACTCGCTATTTCAAAGAGTTCTTAGACAACGTTCAACCCGTAAACTGATCTTACTGTCAGTCCGGGGGGAACGAAGGTGGGCCCACCAAAGCCTTCCCCGCTATCCAAGGGAAATTGTAGATAGCAGCCACCACAGAACGTCTGTCAGCAGGAGGCTAAATTAAATACAACACAAGGTTAGTGGGCAATAAATCTGTCTTGGGCAAGAAATTTAGAACACCCGATAGACGTATAGGAGTTCCACTTGATTCTAAAAGTCACCCTGTATATGGGGACTACAAAATTAACTCAAAAGTTTAAATTAAAGTAAAAACAAAACTTCGGTTTATTTTCTCCCTTAGGAGGCCGAAAGGTTATTAATCAAATGCTTTGAAGAACAACGGTAGTGGGGAAAGATTCCCAGGGGGGTCTACTGGCAGGGGATGCTTTTAAATTTATTTTATTTTTGATTAACTTTTGAGTTATTCGTCTTTTTGTATGTCAATGTCCAAAATTTCAATTTTGACTTGAATCCTTATAGCAAGTCTTTACAAAGTGCCAGAAGGGCTTAGCAGGGGAGAGAATTGTCAAAAGGTAGTCGTCAGTAGTTGTCACACAAAATATCTACGACCCTAACCTAATCCTATCTCCTAAACTTGGCTAAGCCTTATACAAAAATCGGTAATTCGAATGATTACCAATTTGAACAATTGGGACACCCTGTATAGTTGAAATAAAATCCTGATAAATCCCTATGTCAAGTGATAGCTTAAAATGTGCCCCAATCTACTGGATAAGCCTTATACATGTACTAGGATAGTTTAACTCTTAATCTAGTATTTTTGGTATAACAGGTTTTATTTGATTTTTTCTCTAATGAACAATTATTAACTAAGAACTTAAGATATTTTAATTAATATCTAACACGTATTAATGTCTTTAGGTTTTTGGGACTTCTCGCTCCGCACGCGAGATTTTCAAAACGCGTTGGAAGGCTTAAGGTTTCTAAGAAGCCGGATCCGTACGAATTTTAACAAGGATCGCACAAAAATCGTCTTTTGAGAGCGTCGGACGCTATTGTACCAGTTGAGAGTAATGGTCCCACAATGCATTTTCCTTTGCTTCAGAGCTCTTTTCGCTCGTCCGTGAGCTTTCTACAGCCCTATCTTTTTCGAGATGTCGAAAAATTGGCTAAGTCTCTAGTGACCAAAAATCTCATAAATTCCTTAGAGATATGGGGCTAGGGGCTAAATGGATGAGTTGCTCGTCCCTTTAGGATTCTTGAAGATCCACGTTGACGCTGGCCTAAGGTGGTCTCTCACTTCTTTCCTTCTCGGGAGCTGAACGGCAACTAAACTTAACCCTAGTACCACAACGTGAATAATTTATTACGAATTAAAGAACGTGGGATCGTATTTGACCCCAGTTAAAAAGTGATCATCAAGAAGAGATTATCATTAGCAGGAACAGCCTCCTGCATCGCATAATCACCTTCCATATCTTGCAAATTATCACTTTCGCTGATCCGTCCAAAATACCATCAACTTGTTCACTGTCGTCTTCAGATGCAATGTCTTGTTCATCATCGCTTTCTTCATAAAGGGTTTTCCAAAGCTCTTGACTTGTCAATGCTCTTTTTTGTGAATTCATGCTTTAAATCCTAGCATATTTTATTAATTAAAATGGATATTTTTTATAAACTATATCAGACTAACCTGGGGTCAAAAACTACTTTGCATTGGGAAAACTTCTAAGGGCGGAACAAGATCGAACTAATCTTCTGCACACTGGAATGTCTTACTGACTACAGAGGATAGATGAACTTACGGTACGCTAACTGAAATGCACGCTTGCGCATAACGCTTTCTCTAGATGCCGGGGTCGCCCGCTGCCCCACGTTGTGGTACTAGGGTTAAAACTTAATATTAATTCTAGCGACAGCGACGCGCTTGCCGCTTACGGCTGGAAATTTCCAGCCAACCGAGTCGGTTGGGATATCGACGACGGTTGGCCAAACGGCTGATTCTAGAATTATGGAGCGTTAACTGCCACATTCCACATTGTGCATTCGTACGTGGCATGCACTTTTATCCAGTGGCGTGCTTAATTAAATGCGATTAAGTAAAGGACGTTTTTACAACAGTAACTCTGAAACGCTCCCGACCTCTAGGGTTATAATCATGAATTTCATTATTATGTATATATTTAGATTGATTTTTATATGCCAGCACTAAAGTATGAAAACTGTTTAGTGAGGGAACAGTTAGAATACCGTGTTTAATATATAAATCATCCCTATAACCACATTAAAAAATAATACGGATTACCTTTCTTTGTAATTTGAAAATTCGCTGGGTATGTGGCGAGTGGCCCCAGCTTGTGATAGAGTAAGTAATGTGAGACATAATAAGGGAGTGATAAGCAACCCTTATAGCCTGACTATCCAGTAAATCCACCAGGTTTCTTATGATAAAAATGCTTTCTGAGATTTTGTTAGGAAGCTCATCTATATGCTCAGACCAAGACAATGCGCTATCCACCACAATGCCCAAAAATCGTGCAGATCTTTGCTCTACTTCCTCAGGGAGGTTTCGCTTTGCAAAGATGATGTTGGATGTCTTCGCACTATTTAGGCATAGACTATTTTCTCTAAACTAACCTTCAGCCATCGACTGTATACCCTTCACCTCCGCCCTCAGAGAAGTCAGATCCCTATTTTTATTAAATAACGTTGTGTCGTTCGCAAAGAGCACCAGGTCGGCATCAGGAACCGCCCCCTCCAAATCATTTATATAGCTCAAGAAGAGAACTGGTCCCAGCATCGAGCCCTGGGGCACTCCGCAGATCACATCTTTTAGACTTGATTTTTTCCAATTCAACATATTGTTTGCGGCTGGTTAAATAGCTCTGTAACATATTAACACTTGCATAATCGTAGTATTACTTGTACTGTGTAGTACTTACTAGTACTTCAATTTTTGAATTAGGGTGGCGAAGGGCATACAGTCAAATGTGCTTTAGTTAAATCGCAGCAGAGCACTAATATATTCATAGCCTGTCTGACGCGAGGTCGCAGGTGGTGCTTTTCCCGAACCTAATTGAAAATCAAGCTCCTATATCAATTTTATGGTCTTCCGAAAAAGAATATTCTTTTACAAATCATAAAATATAGGCCAAGAAATACCATAATTTTATTAAAGAGTACTATCGAGTACAAAATGGATTTTGTTTGTGGTTACTACCTGCGAAGAAGGAGCCGAAACATATCAAAATCAATTTACGAAACATTCTTCAGATTTTCAAAACTTCTAGCAGCATACTACAGAGGGAATGCGTTTTAACATTTTACCGCTTGTCTACAAACATTTTGATTTATATGGGAGCTTGTGTTTTCGATTGGATTCGGGGAAGGTACCCGATAGCCTGTCTAACGAGACTTGTGAAGGCGAAACCGGTCACAGGTGGTAAATTGGGCTAGGTTCCCACATTTTTGCGTAAGGAAATTTTGCTAGCGATATGTACAGACTTTTTTCTTCAAACGTCAGTAAATCCGTCATTACTCGACTGTGTAGGCGGCAGTGAAGTTTCGTTTTTCCTCCGCCGGAACTTTACTTTTCACTTTTCCGCCGGCGGAGGTAAAAGTGTTATCATAGCGACATAGATACAATACAAACAAACATCAAAATAAGCGTCAACAACTCAAGAGTTATTAAACTAAAATTTGTATTTATCACTCAATGTGTGACTGCATTTCTAAAAATCACTAATTTAGGAACACATTGGTTATTATTTAATCGAACTTACCCAATAACTGCTTATCAATACGGAATTAAAACGCAATCGAAGACACAATTTTAAAAATATAATTATTATTGTTGACAGTGTCCACTGACAGCTTTATGTTACATTACTGTAGCAACAACCTGAGCCTATTCACCGACACCAGTCTAAGCCGCCTTGCGAACCCACTTATCTTTAATAATAATTATTATTACTATTAAAAAGAGACTTTTTGCATTAATTTGTCGACATTTGAAGAAAAAACAGCATATTTTATTTGGAGGAAAAGTTACTTTTCATGGCTTGCTCTCTATTACCAGCCTCACTCCGTTCGGCTGTTAAACACGAGCGCGCCATGAAAAGTATCACTTTTCCTCCATATAAAATAATATACTATTTAGAAGCACCCTGAGGGATAGAGTACAGTAAAATTTAAACTATTATAAATAAGGGGTATAATTCCATGGAACTAAAAAATATTAGGGAAAAAGAACTGATCACCAATAAAATTGAAAGGTATGCTCAAGAAATGCAATACCCAACGATATTTAAAACAATAAACATTCAGATAAAAGAAACAAAAGCAAATTAAACACAAAAATAAATACAGATTATACAGAAGGAGTATAGTTAGCTCAATGAGCGACTGCAAATTCTAGCAACTTTATTATTACGAATTTAATTGCCACACTTCACAACTTGTATGTTTTTAAAATATTAGCGCATTTCTACGAAAATTTAAAATGGCCCCTCAGTACAAGTAAGATTTACTATTGCAATAATGGTTTTATCATATTTTTGACAAACAATATTTCGACCCTAGCAATAAAATAAGGCGGGCATGAATTAAATATGTAGTTGGCATATAAAATAGCGAGGCAGAAGAACATTTACTGTGTGTTGTGGCAACTCTGTATAGTGCATAGATATTTAAACAAATTAGAATTATGACGTTAGAATCATGCATGGAGGACTTTTTTGAATGAAAAACTCGAGTATGGCATGGCGCCTTAACTAGCGTCTAGTTCTGTGACGATTAAAGTTGTTAAGCAGCGTGTCCTGGGAAGTTTTCCTTTTTAATATTGGACACAGAAAGTTAACATTTAACATCTTGAGTTTATTCTTTCGATCATATTCATAGATGGGATTAGTAGCTTTTAAGAGATCGGAGAATCAGAGAATCTTAAAACATGGTTCAATGTAGCACTTAGAACTAACATAACTTTAAAGCCATTTTAAAGCACTCTCAAAAATGAGTGCTATTTATTTGTATAAAAATGTTATTGGTTTTGTTAGTTTGGCTGAAATACATCATGGCTTCCTTTCTATCGACATAATTGCGAAAGCTTTAGCCATCCATCAATGTTGTCAGCTCGTGAATTTGGATGGATCCCTTTATATGATTAGACGCTCGTTTTTAAGTCAGTGAAAACATCAATACCTCGAAAACGATAATGTTTTTTAATGTTTTGAGGAGGATTTAAAAATAAGATAGTTGCAATATTTTCATACTTTAACTCAAAAAGAAAATTGGCGGTTCAATAACATTTTTTTCCTGGTGTTCTTAAATTTCCTTAGTTACTCTCCTCGCATGATGTTTCTAATGTCGTCTGTTATCTAATTTTTTTAGTATCTATGGTATAGTTCAAAGTACCTTAGAAAAATGCACTTATTAGCGAATAAGTTAGACAGATATCAGATTTACCCAGCTCCTTAAATTATGTATTAACTTAGAACCTAACTATGAAAATTTAAGATGTGTCTAGTTCTATAGTATACAATATACATATCCATTGAAGTATGCAAATTATACAAAATATATTGTAAACTTAAAAAAAATCGCTTTGTGTAAATTCATGCTGTTCAAGTTGAATATTGTTTTGTTCAATTTGATAAAAATACGATTACTTTTAAGTTGATTTCGCACGTTTTATCGGTATCTGAGCGTTTCCTGGGTGCTATAGTACTATAAGACACTTCAGATTTATAGTGGTATTTTAAGAATATGTGTCCGGAAACGCCTATAATTTCAGAGATACAGGGAGTGATTTTCCCTTTCAAAATTTAGAGTAACTGCCTGTAATAAGAATCTGATCATCATGTATTGAATGTTACGACTGATGCGGTCTGTTTACGGTTTAATTACGTTGCCATTTTCAATCTTTTATTATTTTATAAGCCTTAAAACTTAAATGACTGGACTAATGTGAGAGTAACAAATACGGCTCTTTTGCCATACGGATTTATAATTAAGATTTTAATTGGCGTTCCGATCACTTGTTCACTTATTTACTCTATACTCGACAATATTAAATTTTAAACTGAGTTACCGTTTATTTAACTATGAATACATACTAAGTTTATTGCTTGCATTTTACTGTACTATTCAAACTGGCAGAACATAGCTGAATTTTGAATTAAGTATACCTAGAGAGAGATACTTTTTCGCTTATACAAGGAATAGTCTCTGCGGTAGGATCCTTGTGAAACATCGTTGAATAATAATACTAGGGATAATTATTAGTACACTGCTTTTAGATGTTTCAAAATAATTTAATAAAATATTTCTATTTTGGAACATCTAAAAGCAGTGTACTAATTATCCCTAGTATTATTTTTCGCGTATGACTGAACGGCATCGTACTGCTGAAGATCAGATCCTCATGTCGACGTTTAATAATATCGTTTTTTTTTCCACTTTGATAAAACTACGATTCTTTTTGAGTTGATTTCGCATGTTTTCTCATTATCTGAGTATGTTCTGAATACTATATAGACCAGTGTCGATAATTTTGAAAATGGTAAACAGTGAAAAAAAATTATAGTAGGATGAAACCCATTGGAAAAGGTAGAGAATATAACAAAAATAAAAGGAAGAAAAATACGGGCGATCTGAGGTCGGGAAGTGGAAGGGGGTGAGTTTTTAAGGGTTAAAAATGGTTTATATTTCGATTTCCAGCAAAACTACAAGTACTATGCAAAAAAGTTAAATAGCAAAGTTGTAGGTAATAAAAAGATCTACAACTTTTGTTTTTACACTATTTTCACATAACCTCAAAATTTATGTGAAAAATTCAAATAAACAAGTTTTTGGTTTTTTATTTTTATCTTTTGCAAAAAAATCTAATTTTTCACGAAATTTGGTGAAAACTTAGCTTTTTATGTCCCAAACACACAATAATTTTTTTGATTTAAAATATAATTTTTTTCACCTTATTTTGACTTCATATCGAAAAAGCACCCTAATTTTCTCACGTCAAAATATCTGATCTTTTAAAAAAGTCGGTGGGCTTTTTGTTCGTTGAAATCTCTACTTTCTGATGGTATAAAAAATATATATACATTAGATACTATGGCAAATGTTCTCAGAAAATCCAAATAAACGAAAAAAACTCGAATCCGAATTTGTTTTTTAATCATTATGTACAATTTTGAGCTATCTATTAAGATTTACACTTTAATTACTCGAAAAACGTAAGATTTCATGTTACATTGATAAAAAAATTGCTATTCGAGATATACTACTATAATTAACAACCAAATAAGTTAATAAAAGGAAAAGGAAAGAAAAGTATCGTCAACTCATTATTAGGCGATAAAAGTTTGTCAAATTTGGCCAATATTTTTTATAAAAAAGATGCAAACAAAGAACATAGTACAAAAAATTTATTACAATTAATCAAATCAATTTATAAATGTAAAAATGATAATATAACACTGAATCACTTAAGATTTCAAAAATATCAATTGGCAAGAATTAAATCTTCTTTCATATTGGCAAATCTCCCACCCACAGAAGGTGCAGCAGAACAACATTGTTACAAGACATATTATCAGCTTCAGACTTGGCTGGGCAACGAACTGACAGCAACAGGTTGGGGCTGGAAGTAACATCAAGGGGGCATTATGCCCAAATTTACAGAAAAGGAATTAATTCCGGAAATATTGCTCATAACTATTTGCTGCAGTTGTGAGACTGGATGTAACAGTTTAAAATGTGGCTGCCGAGGTTTAAAATGCACGAATTTATGCTGAAATTGTCATGGTTCTGAAACATGCTCCAATGTGGAAGAAAAACCTTACGAGGAAGTTGATGATTCAGATGAAATTGTGGATGAAGAACCAATGCAGACCGGAACTAATATTGGAGACGACGACGGTGATGGTCTTGAAAATTTCGAAGATCCACTAGAATCGGGAAGGTTTGTCGAATCTAACGATGAAGAAATGCCATCAAAGAGACAAAAACTAATATAGAAGTGATTAGAATGCAAGATAAGGTATTTATAAATAAGCAGATTATTGTATTAAAAAAAATATAATGAATAACGTAATCAGTATAAAATATCTAAATTCAATAGGACGATTTGCATGTATATTTTTATATTATGATATTTTTTATGACATAAATGTAATTAGAATTTAATAAATGAACCTTATTACTGGAAAAATTGCAGCAGTCACATTTTTTAGATGAAATCCCCTTTAAATCCAATTTTTACTATTAATAATAATTAAAAAAAAATCGGTTCGAGTTTTTTTCGTTTATTTGCATTTTCTGAGAACATTTACCATAGTAATGTATATATTTTTTTATACCATCAGAAAGTAGAGATTTCAATGAACAAAAAGCCCACCGATTTTTTTTTAACAGCAGATATTTTGACGTGAGAATTTTCGATTGAAAATTAGGATGCCTTTTCGATATTAAGTCAAAATAAGGTGAAAAAATTAATATTTTAAATCAAATAAGTTACTGTGTATTTGGGACATAAAAAGGTAAGTTTCACCAAATTTCGTGAAAAAATAAAAATTTTTTGCAAAGCATAAAAATATAAAACCAAAAACTTGGTTATTTGAATTTTTCACATAAATTTTGAGGTTATGTGAAAGAAATGTAAAAACAAAAGTTGTAGATCTTTTTATTACCTACAATTTTGTTATTTAACTTTTTTTACTGGACTAGTAGTTTTGCCGGAAATCGAGATAAACCCTTACCCTTAAAAACTCATCCCCTTCCCCTTCCCGACCTCAGATCGCCCCTAAATTGGTTTTCCTTTCATTTGTGTTACATTATTTTCCTTTTCCAATCGGTTTCATCCTACTATAATTTTTTTTGGTCTCAAAAATTATCGACCCTGGTCTAATAGTATCTACTATCGGAAAATTCAGATTATAATAATCAGCATTATAAGATCATTTACACAAATAGTGCACTATATAAAAATCGGCCATTCCCATTGGTCGATCCGCATGGCCCTCCGCTCGCTTCGCTCGCTACGGGGGCTCAAGAACAGGAAACTAACCAGGTGCTAACCCAATCTAACCCAAGACATACCAAAAATCAAGAAAAAAACCTCTAAACCTCTACACCACAAGAGCTCTTGATAGAAATCGATTGCATCACGCAGACATATCGTAATACGAGATGGATCGACCAATAGGAGAGGTCGATTTTTACATAGTGCACTATTTGTGTAAAGGATCTTTAAATGCTAATAATCACTAGTGGTATTTTAAGAATATGTATCGGGAAACTAGAAACTCCTATAATTTTAGAGACACGTTTTCAAAATTTACTAAGAATTTGAGCTTACTGCTTAGACCAACATTACGAATGTTACGTCTGATAACTAACCCAAACCGACACAAAGAATTAATAGAGACTGACTACACGACAGAAGTGAAAGTTGTGAGGTTATCATTATGATTTGTTTGTATTCTATATTTTGAAATTACTTGCCACAACTACAATGTTTAAAATAAAATTTTACATCGAAATCTCGCATAGAATAAACAGATACCGCTGCTTTTCGCTTAATAATGTCCAAATTCTCCGATTCTGGCCCATTTGTCCACGTTCAAACCGTTTTAAATGAGAATGCAGGCAAACAAGTCTATTAACTTGCCACAAAAACTATAAGCATCGAAATGCTAAAAATAAACATTTACCTCGAAATCTGCTCTAAAATCCATTAGAATCTACCCCTGATCAATAGAAAAATTCCACATTTCAGTTTCCGACTCATTTCCAAGCTTCCAACCGTTTTCAATCAGATATCAGGTAATTAAATTTAATATTGAAAGATGTTTTCCTTCAATTTTCCAATAATGTATCAAAAGCAAAGCTTCCTGTCCAGGCATGCAAAATTATTGCCTGAAATTTTCAGAAAGGAATCCCAAAGTGTAGATAATTTCTAGGAGAAAACTCTCTAAACGCTTCTCTATTTTGAAAATATTAGGAAAATGAATTTTTGAGAGAGAATGTGAAAAAGTCCAATTTGTAGGCCAAAAAATTAGGGTTTTTATTTTTTCTTGAAAAGTTATTGGCGAGAATTTATGTAAAAAGTCGTACAAAAAGACGCTTTAGAAATGGTCATGCTTTCTACACAGGATGAGCTAATTGAACTCAAACTTTTCGCCATTTCGGGTGTTGACACGACACGTCCCCACATAATATTTTACTACTGGTAAACCGAATAATCTGGACCAACTAAATGTTCATTTACGTACGTTACGAGAACAACATATCCGAAAATCGCATCGTTACTATTGAAGATACCAAATCCGAGGTGTGTGTGATTTTTTGAATTTTCAGCCAAGGCATCGCCATATATCAATACCCACTCAATTGCATGTACGCTTTCCAACATGACGCTTAAGTTAAACATTTAACTGCGTGAAATCTCTTTGAAAACGGAAATGGGTCAAGATCTGAAAATGTGGATAATTTTTGATGATTTACTATCGATATTATGGTAGATTTCAGGTTAAAATTTTACTTTCAGCACATCAATGCGTATAGTTTTTGTGGCAAGTAGATTTATTTGCCTGAAATCTCATTTAAAATTATTTGAAGCCGTGAAAATGGACCAATATCTGGGAATTTAGAGATCTTTTAAGCGAGAAGCAGCGATCTCTGACGATTTTATGGGAGATTTCGAGGCAAGATTTTACTTTAAACATGGAGGTCTATAGCATTTGTGATATTGTATTTTTTTATTACCTCCACTGCGACCCTTAGTCTATTGTGGCTCACATCTGTGGTTTCCACTAGGCGAGAGACTCGATCCTTTTCATGAATTCGAATAGCTTTCTGGGGTGGATAGTTTTCGAATCTGCAAGTGAAATTTGAGAATTTCCAAACACTGTTTGTCTGGTTCTTTCTATTGCTGGACAGTGGCATAAAACATGCTCCATTGTTTTGTTCGTCCTCCAAGCACAAGCGGCATTCCGTTTCTTCGGTGGCTTCTTAGGCGACAATGGCCGGTGTACATGCCAACTACAGCCTGTACCTTCTGTCGGCCAAGTTGAAGAAGCCGTTTAGTTCTCACTCCTGATGGCAGATTTACGGCCATCTTTGAATGGATTAGGCCCGGTAACTTTCTCCATTTCTCTACAAATCGCTGCTGCGTCCACCTGGAGAGGGCTTCTTTAGCTGCATTGTAAGCTATTCCCAGTACTGGTTCTGGTCCTATGAAGGCCGTTGCTTGCATATCAGTGCAAGTTTATGTTCTCTACCTAATTTGGTGAGTAGTTCCTGCCAGTGTCATACTACCTTGGAGGAACAACGGCTAGATTCAAGGACTTTTAAAGCCGCTTGACTGTCCAAAAATATTTTGATTGACTCGGATTTCCAGTTTCTATTGATGAGCGACTCTGCAGTCATATCAATGGGTTTAACTTGAGCCGGAAAATGGTTGCATATTTGCCTAGGGAACACTTAAGCTCAACCTACCATTTTTATTCCATGCAGCGGCTCATGTTCTTGGAACCGTCAGTGAACCAACTAATAACTGTGGTTCTCGGATGTTCCGAGTCTTTTGCCCATTCCTTCCGCCTCTGCCAGGATGACGCAATGGGCATGGAAATAGTTAGTTTTGGTAGGCATAATATCTGATGGTAGACCCAACACACTCTCCCGCTCATTAGTGTTTTTCAGCTTGTTGGGCACCATGATGATCGCCTGCGGATTGTTGATCACCACCTGTGTCAATCTACAGGTAGCTCATCAGGCCTCCCTCTCTGGTACGAATTGGAGAGATGGCAGATTTAGAAGACAAACGCTGCCGTAGATGACATGCTTGTCGTTGTAAGGTGGAAAATTTAATTCTCGCGTAGTTCTGTATGCTCTTAGAGTAACAAGCTACTGCTCCATTTGTTATCATTGGTGGTAAGTACATGCAAAATACTTATTTATATTACAATTATTCGGATTATTTCTCCGAAATTTGTATTCTACTTAAATTATGCCGCACAACCATAATAGTAGTTTTCCTAATCAGTGCGCAAAGTTATGTTTTCCCGCAGGAGAAAGCAGTTAGACGAACGACGCGAAGCGGAATTCGGATAAGCTTTAAGCGCGGGAAAACTACTTTGCGCACGTGTTAGGAACAATATTTTTTCTACTAGTGAAATAACTAGCAATTTATAACTACCTATTCATGATCTGCAATAAATTAAAAAATGAGACCAACTGGCCAACTGCACGCTTAATATTAATGTTGTTAATAATAATAATTAGGTACTTAACAGTTGATGTTTTTGATGCCAATAAAAATTAAGAAAAAATGTATATGCTTCACTCGAACACATGCGCAAAGTAGTTTTTCCTCACTTAAAGCTTATCCGAACTTTTATCAAGTGTGATTTTATAAGTGTAATTTTTTCCCGCATAGTGTTTTGTACATGGCGCGGGAACGTGCTACTTTGCATATGCAAAAGTGTGCACAAAATAGGTTCTTTGCGGTCACTCGTCGAAAAAATATTTGTTAATTGGTGTTTGCATATAAACTAGACTTGATAGGTAAATGCAATTTCTTATATCGTTTTGATGCGAGTTGAACTTTTCACTTTTGTCGTGTGGCCTTAAGCACTCACCGTTTTTTCTCTATGTATCCTGTATCTCGAAAATTAATCGTTTCCGAACACGTGTCTCTTAGAAGCTTTTTCAGTCAATACCACATTGAATTAATCCCTGAACTTAGAAGCACATGGCTCAAATGAACATTGTTTAGCATTGAAAATAGTCGAGGAAGAGGGAACAAAATGGTAATATTATTTATTATTGAAATTCGTTTTTACATTTACATTTATCTGAAACGTTATTCTTCCGGCTCAAGATTTCTCACATTTCAAGATTCTGTTATACGAAACCATTTAATTTAGTTACAAAAGCGTTAACTTTGTATTCAAAATTACTAGCATCGTAAAAGCAAACGAATCTGGTAAAATATATTCCATAATTTGAAAAACAGGAGTTGCTAAAAAATAAGCTTAATTTTCCAACAGACAGACTTCGTCTGCTGTAGATTTCTTATAATGTGGGTGGCATTAACAGACTTGCCACTCCTCCTGATATCAGAAAATGTTCCCAATCTAAGGCTAATTCGTCTCGATTCTTAATTATTAATAAAAAAATATGAACTCACTAGATCAGATTTTAATTTTATATATGAGAATATCCTATATCTGACTTTATGAAAACCAGTTTGGGTTAGTTAGCCTTTGCGTTACGATTTGCTTAGCCTAGTATGCTTGTCTTGATATGAAATCATCAAAAAAAAATATATTTAATTTTCAGCTTCGACATTTATGTAGATAATTTAATCTAATAAAATACGGAATTTTCAGCTAGGGATGTGTCCCGATTTTCAAAATATGAAAATAACTATGATTTTGAGGAAGAAAAACTTTAAAAAAATTAAAAACTTCTCAGTTTTGTCTGATGCTCAAACGAAATAAATATATAAATTTGAGAAATGAAACAAAGTCCCTCAGTTGCCCCTTTGGTTCTCCCTCGTGACCAAATTCAAATTCATCTTAAATGCAACACCCTGAATAACTAGTTAAAAAACGTAGCTATGACATACAGGAAGTCGAAATGTAAATTGCATATACTGAAGAATAGTTAAGTAAATAAAAACATTAAAAACTAAAACTACATAAAAAAATCTTGAGGTATCAAATGTAGTTTTTGACTAAGCAGAAGCCTTAACTAAATAGTAATGCTGAGATTGTAAATAAATTAACAACAAACAATTAAGCAACTAGTAAGTTAAACATATCAAAGCAGATCCTTAGCATCGGCTAGAATTGTTGGAAAAACTACCAATTAACAATCATTATCAATTGTCACCAGGCAATTGTTGTACGTTTCAAAAGTGATACAAAAGTCTAATTTTCGCGTGATAAAGATGGCTGTGTTTCTCTTATCGGTATAAAACACTTCACAGATAGGAAATGATAAACTTAAAGCGGATTTTCATATATAGAACTGTGCGCCTACCGTGCATCTACCGTGTCGTTGTCACTGTAAATCAAAAAATTGTATGTTCCATATAAAACGCACTAAAGCCCTTATTTATATTTACACATATAGGACTGTGCTACGACCGTGTTGCGGTCGTCCAGTCCTGTTGTGAAAATGTAGAAGTCCTGCGACGGCCGCAGCATGGTAGAAGCACAGTCGGTGCACACTCCTATATATGAAAATCAGCCTTTTGTGCTACGACCGTGTTGCGGTCGTGCAGGTTCCAGTCGCATTTATACCGATTTGCGACGGTCGGAGGACGATCGTAATATAGCACGGCTCGTATGTGAAGATATGCATTTTCTATGGTGAAAATCATTTATAATTGAGCACTTGTACCGAAAGTCTGTTTCTGCCATCTGTGCTCAGTTTGTAGTGTAGTACGAAATTGGTAAAATGGGTGAAAATATTAACGACGAAAGTTTGGTAATACTGGTTCAAGAACAGCAGTTTTTTATATAACTTAGCACATAGAGATTATAAATATTTTTGCGACGCTTTCTTATTATATGTTTTTTTTTCAAAATCTGAACGCCCGTTGCTATTATTATTAAATCGTCGTTGGAAGAATTCATACTTTTCGTTCGTATGGTTATAACTGCAGAAATGGCACTGATTGCAAAACGACATAGTCCGAGTATGATCAATGATCATAGTCCAGTCCTAAATGTAAAAATGTACACGACCCACAGCGGCCGCTGCACGGTAGGCACACAGTCGACGCCGCCAACGCACATACGCAGACCCAAATATGAAAATCAGCCTTTGTCGTGCTATAGTTTAACTCCAGCAATTACTCGTCCCCTCTCTTTCCTTGCCTAACTTTTCAGTGTATATAAAATGGTGTGCGACGCATAGCGCTACTTCAAATGTCATAATTGACATTTGACATTAAATTATTCAATAATTGATTTTCTGTAATCGTCCTATTTGGTAATTGCTGATTATTTTTAAGTTTTTGTTGATAATTGCTAATTGTTAATTGGTATTTTAGAACCTTGGCATCATTATTAACTTTGCTTTTCTGAGTACAAAATTTACAAAAATTTAATCTTTTGTCATAGGTCTTTTTTTTTCATACAGTTTTATTTTTTGATAGTATGGTTCGTGTTAATCCTACGTTTTTAAGCAAACAAACAAAAAACAGTTGTGTATAGCCTTATTAAAGTGTATTTATTTTTAGAGTACATATAGTATTAAAATATATATCTAACTATAAATTAATTTGTGCAGTTTCTTTTCATACATTGTTTGCCTGGGAGGAGACGAATAACAGAACGTAACTGTCAAATTTTGACAGGTGGCTTTTGACATGTGACATTTCTCAAGTAGGCGGAGCCACAAATTGATCCCTTCAAAGCTGTCAAAGCATCGAAAATATATATATACACTTTGAACTTAACTGTTCCAGGGAAAAAAGGAGCAACGAAGCAAACGGAAGTAATATTCAGAAAGTACACCTGAATACCCTAATTATGGTAACATGGTAGTTGAAGTTGGCCGTGGGCGTGGTATGTCTATACATCCATATTATATTATCTAAATTTGCACAAAAATGAAATGTCATGGGATATATATAATGTGCAGGCATTTCTAGCGATATTAGGTAATATCGAGATAATAGATTCCAACTAATATGATATCTTTTATAGGAGTCTTTATCGGTTCCTGAAAAAAACGAAATGTTTATAAAATGAAATGACCCAAATTTGTCATTAAATTGACGTCGAGTATCTCCAACTCGTGATGCCGAGTCTTCTCTCTTCTGAATAGGGCGTTCTATTTTGATCATGTTGTCAAAATGGGGTGTTTTTTTATTTAATTATTATGTACATTTTTATTTATTATTTTATTTAAATGTGTTTAATTTTATTCTACAACTTCGCCTCTGAAGGAAATGAAATAGAAAGGTAGTAGTTTTAAAATATTTCTCAACTTTTTTGCTTCTATAAGGCTTTAATATTAAACATATCGAGTACTTTTCCGTACACGACTAACGGCTCATTGACACACCATGTACAAGAACTTCCACCATGAAGACCTGATAATGCTGTTACAAACACATACTTTATGTAATGTCAGTTTGTTTCTTGAACTACTTTAAAGCATTAATTAAATATCACCTACACACTACTTAAAAGCATTAATTAAATATCACCTTGTCCTAAGTTTGAACTTGAACTTGACAAATGTTATATAAACATTCACTGTTAATTATAAACAACTTGAGCGGTCGACGGGAGCGATTTTAATCCTTAATTATGCAGCCATCAGCATTTTGTAACATATAAATACGCAGGCAAACGCCAAGTTCATCAGTCTTTCGGGTCTCTCAATTCCGCTCAGTCTAGTTGCGGTACAGCACACAGGTACGTACACTTCTAGTTGTTCTATCCCACAACTCCCATATCTGTGAACACCTGTGCACAGGCACAGGGCGATCAGGTCCTTACCTAACCTGGGTGGACGTATGCACAGGTATACGGCATCTGGGGGCTACTAAAAGTAGAGACTTTAATTTACGAGTGACGTATCAGAATTTCCAGTGCATTTTGGGGATTTTTAAAACGTAGTGGAAGTGCCTAAGCAACCTGTGATAAATTTAAACCAGAAAGACTTACCTTTTAAATATTAGAACGAACACATAACTAAAAGACAACTCGGCTCACATAAACTTTATTAATAAAAGTGGCGTCGCTTTCTAGAAAAACTTTGAACTAAGCCTCCCTCGAGAAGACATGCCTTTAATATTAATTGGGTATAATGTAAACTCTTAATTCATCTATAAACTTAAACACGCCTTTATTAGTATACAGTCTAGTTTAACCGTTGTTAAGTTTGTTTGTAAATAAACTTGTTATTGTTTTTATTGATGTGTCTCCTTTAATATCTCTTCTCAACTTGACGTAGTGCGTTCCTAAATCTGAGCTACTCTCCTACACGTTAAGTAAGGCGTGGCGTCACAGTTGAAAAATATAATTCGTGACACTATGAAGACCTGGTAATGCTGTTACAAACACATACTTTATGTAATATCAGTTTATTTCTTCATAATAAATTTGATCGTTTAGGTTTTTTTACTTACTTTTCTTCATTGTTTAAAGTGCGCCAATGCATCCATTCTATAGCAATGGATATCCATTGTATTAGATGCAAGAGGTACCTACCAATAGATTTCTTGCCAATAATTGAAATAATAAATCTAAACAGCGGCATGTTCTAATGAAGCAAAAATCCAAGCACTGGAAGGTTAGACAAATTATCAGACAATATATTAATTTTGAAATGTAACCTTTAGCTATTTAGATGCACATTTTAAAAATTAAGATTTAAAATTTTTATATTGCTTATTGCAAATGAGCTTGCGAAGTTATGGACATAAATATATTATATTCTAATCAAATATGAAGAGCTAGAGACAACATCTAACAGCTATCCCGTTTTACAAAAAGTAATCCGCAGAGACGTGCCTTGGTGGAATGGGGAACTGAGTCGCTTAAAACGCGATGCCAGAAAACTGTTCAACAAGGCAAACATTACTGAAAACTGGGCAACGTATAGAACAGCCTTCACAGAGTGAAACAAAGAACTTAGAAAACCTAAAAGGAGATCATGGAGACAATTCTGCGAGAGCATAGACGACTAGTTGACGACTTGCACAATGACAAACATGGCCGACCTGGGCTACGTCCTATTTAAGACAGACTCGGCCATCATCGGACGCTCCGATTCGAATTCTTGTCTATGTAACGATTATTTAACATCAGAGCAATCATAAACGTTTTTAGTATCGTATAATACCTAGCCTAGTAACGTACTGTGAAAAATGTCTGAGCAGAAAATAGTTTCTATCGATATACAAGGTTTCCCATGCTCAGGAGGATTTATTCCTAAAGAGCTTGCTATCTATGATGGAGAACGAATTTGTAATTTACTATTCAAGCCACCTTATTACAAGCAGCTATTGAGAGAAGAAGATCTTAAAGTAGTTACATATTTAGAAAATAACCACCATGGTTTACTTTGGGAGTCTGGCTTCATTGACTTAAACGATCTACAAAAAGTTTTACTGGATATGCTAAAAATGTATGACAATCCAAAAATAATGATCAAAGGCGACGTAAAGATGGGTGTTATAAAGAAATTTATTGATGTGAAACAAATATTCAAGGTCCCTATGAAGAGTGAACCAAAGTTGTCTAGATTTAAAAAAACGCCAGAATGTTGTTTTCACAAAGATAGTGGCATTTGGCATTGTGCCTTAAATAATGTTAAACTATTATATAATTTTAGATTCTGTGTTTTAAATGACATGTGATTAATCATTAATAATAAACCAAACTACAGAAAAAAATGTTTTTTTATTTTCTTTCGTATCGTGAAAAGCTAGTCTATACTAAGAAATAAAACACAAAATACATAGTTATATGCATTTATTAAGCATCCATACTGCAGAGTTTATTTACATCCTCAATAATTTTATGTGGATTAATATGAATATATTCTAACATATAATAAGATAAGTCGGTAATATTTAAATTACAATACTGTTTGATTATATCTAAACAATTATCTTCAGTCATACTAGACACTTTTACATATTTTAATACATCATCATAAAAAGTCCTTAAATCTAGTTCCTTAAGTAATCTTAACTTAAAACATACTAATTCATAAATATTTAAAATATCTTTCAAGTCATCTAAACAAAGACATAAAGTAGTCATAGTTTCTGAACTTTGCATTCTAATCACTACTTCGCCTAATAACTTAAAAGCATCCAAAATAAAAGTCCCAGCACCATGACAATCATCTTTGAATTTATAATCTTTATCGGCAGCAGCCTCCTCAACGATTAAGTTACAGCAAGCAACAAAGAATGACCAGTCAGGATCGGTGATAGATATAGATATTTCTTCTTCTGGGATATTCAATACTTTACTCGTTATCCTGACACTGGGAAGCAAACCTCGTGCAATACTAAGCCCTACAACAATTTTAAAGTTCTTGGTAGAATAACAGGCTTCAGCCAAATATTTGGTTTCTTTCTTGATTTCTGAATTAGTTCTAGCCACCATACGATTAAACTGCCACTCCCAACATGGTGACGAACAGGATAAGTTTGTACTAAAACACTCTTCCTCCATTAAATTCTCGATATCTGAAGATGGTATGGAACTGTAGCTTGACATGACTTCTAAACAGATGTTTGTGCTTAACTAAAAATTATCTCTTAATAGCGGGCTTATATAGGGAAATTTCCCACCATATTTATTATAATGGTTGAACCGTGTTTATATTTAATTCCAGAAACAAGAGCTTGGCTAAAGACCAGCCGCTATCTCTTTCCTTAAACTCACTCGCTTTACAGGATAAAATTTATTGAAACTCTGTAAATACTTCCTCTAGATCTGTATTTTTGGAAATAAATACATAGCGTGAGTTAAAGGATTTTATATCTGATGTTTTTTGAGAAGCTAATAGATATAATCCAAATAATTCCATATTTACTTTAAGATTTAAATGATCTGAAAGGCCCTTTTCTATTAAACGAATAATTTTGGGTTTAAGTTCCTCCAAATATAACATCACATCCATAGGATGTAACTTGGTAGAAAATCTATAACTAATCATCCTATTTTTGAATGCAGTTTTAACAATTTCAACGCCTGCTTCTAGCTCAACACAACATCTATCTTTATGTTTATTACTAAGTCTGTGCGAATGAGAGGAAACATTTTCCTTGCACTCCTTACAGAAGAAAGACATATTTTAAGACTGAGGGGAAAATGCTAGAATATTAATATTTATATATAATTTATTATACAACATCTTTGGAACCGTCAATCCAACTATTATAAGATTTATCGAAACCAAGCCACTTCACAAACATTTTATTACCCTTCTTTTTCAAAATCTGTTCTATTAAGAAAACATTAGGCTGTTTAGTTTTTTGTAGTTCTTCTTCATAAAAACAACCACTTATAGGCTGCCCTCGAAAATCTTCTAATATATAAGTTGTTGGACTTGTGATTTTTACTTGAGATATTTTAAACAACTCGGTAGTCCAATTTGGAGTATATCCTTTTTGAAATATATGTTTATATTTACTTATTCGAACAACATCACCCACTTTGAATTTTTGTTTTCCAACAACTTTAATATGGCCAAAAATAGAATCTAATAGCTTTTTCTCATTCGATTTATTAACATCTTTCGGCCGCATCTGAATCGTTCTAGGCCTTGAGTTGTTGTAAGTATCTGTAACTTGTTCCAACAAGTTTATCCACTTGTGGTTACCATTTAATGTGAATAGTCTAAACAGTTTCTCCTTTATAGTTCGAACTACACGTTCTGCAATAGATGCTTTTAAAACACTAAATGTACTATAGTGGCGAATTCCATATTTTTTCATAAGATTTTGAAATGAAGCATTATAGTATTATTCTTTGCCGTTATCAGACACAAGATTTTTGGGATTCTCTTCGATGTTTTCAATATATGAGCCATCGCCTTTGAAACATCTTGAGCAGATTTAGATTTTATGGCTCGAGTCCAGAGATATTTCGAAAAACAATCAATTACGACTAGTATATACTTATACCCATTATTTTCACGAGAATACTGATCGAGTTGAGCCAGATCTGTGGCAAAGGTATCATCCAAACCATATTGAATAAACCTTCTTCTGATAAATTTTTTTCGAGCAGTACGATGAAGTTCTTTTACTACTTGCTCTCTAGCGTTCGGGGCTGTAGACATTCTTGAACTGAATATAAATGTCTACATCAATGTTTTTTATACTGAATTCTACTTTATATTTACTGGTGTATTATGATATCCTTTAAGTTTATCCAAATCAACAGTAATGGGTTTTAGTGCATCAGCTATAACAGTAGCTGCTATATCTTTCACCATGGTTTTTTCCAAATGTGTATAATCCAATTTTGCTTTTAAAATTCGAGTATTTTCTTTTTTGAGTTTATTCAATTCAGTGGAAATAGGTTCCAATGCATTAGTTACTAGGATATTAAGGAAATCCTTTACTCGAATTTCTAGTTGATCAAAGTCATGCTTCAACATCTGAATAATATCTTTCTTGGTAGCTTCAAATGTTTTCTCTATTACCAAAATTCCCTCGCTAATATTCTTTATGCTGATTTCTACTTTGTCTATTCGATCTTTGAATTTTTCAACATCGCTTTCAAATTTATCGTCAATATTATTAATTCCCCCACTAAGGGCCGGTTTCTTCAAGCACGGATAACTTTATTCTTCAAATATTTACTGTGACAACGATTGTTAATTCAATTGTAGCCATAGTGATTATTCTACGATTAAAGTTATTCGGACTTGAAGAAACTGGCCCTAAGAGTATGAATAGTCTCGTTTAAGCTTCTAATAATATCACGAAGCTGGCTGGCAGTAGAATCAACATAATTTTTAGTTGACGCATCATTTCCATCTGTAGGTGCTTTAATATTACATAACCTACGATTTTTAATATTATAATCGCCGTCACTAGTGAAGGATAAAATAGATTGAGAACGAACAACTTGTGTTTGTTTACGAGTAGAAGACAGAGAATGACCAAACTTGTTCATGGTTAAAACTATAATGAGGAATTATACATGTAACATCTTATTTAATACGTTCCAACACATCCAACTCTACGAGTTCTTCTAAAATACTCATGATCTCGTTCAAATGATTTCCGTTTCCTGCTTGGCGTGACGCATCGAGCTTTGCAAGGCGATCGACTAACTCATTCACATCGTCATAGTAAACATACTGTTTTGGTTTCTCATTATATTCCATTAAAGCAGCACCACTAGATTTAGTATTTGATAGAGTATTTGATCTAGTTCTGGCCTTGGACGGAATTTTGCTTCCTGAAGGAGATTTATTACTGAATGAACCACTTCTAGTTTTAGCAGCTTCCGATGCTGCAGAAGTCGGTAGTTTAATCAATGGCCTTACAATGTTTTGATATTTTGCTGAATTAGTTCCTTTTATTTGTCCGCTTGGACTATAATTCCTCCTATGAACATTTGTTCGATTTAAAATATCTTTAAATTGTAGAGCATCTGTTTTTGTATTATATTTGGGATTTTTTTAAAATAATAATTCGTATAATCCACGTGTCCCCGGATATTCAACAGCACCAACCTTAATATCAACATTAGGCATGAAATCTACTTTTTGTGAACCCATCGACCAACCATCTGATGTTTGATCGTGTTGTAGACCATATGCATGATCGATCTGATCAGAATCTTTGAAATATTTATCAACAAACTCTCTTGATATTTCTGGATATTGCTCTAAAAATTCTTTATATGCATCGCTTCTTTCAATGATAGATTTTTGAATGTCATCTTTTAGCTCATGAATAGGTTTATTAAAAACGTCATCCTCATCCTCCTCCTCGTCTTTTATATAATCCTTTGATGTACCGGATACTAATTCGAGTGGTAGATATTTCGGAGTACTGGTTCGAGTTGATTCGAGCTGATGAGGTTTTGGAAATTCATATGTTTCCTTTATCTGGGTTTTTGGTATTTTAGGCACTTCATGCCTCTTCAGTTTTTTCTCGGCATTCTCCACAAGCTTATTCAGAGGTTCTTTTATAGGATTCAAAATCTTGTTGAGAGCCTCATCTTCTTCAGAACGCTCCAACTTTAATGATAAATACTTTTTTCTAATAGATCTGGCAGTATCATTAATCCTCTTCTTAACATCTTTATCGAATTTGCTTAGGACAGATGGCATGATTGGATAGCAAGACAGGACAGATCAGACAGGGTAGACACCTCTTTAAGCCGTATAAGCCGTCTAAAAAGCTGTATATCGACCTGTATAGCTGTATATAGACCTGTATAGCCTGTTATAACAGATAACCAAGTATTACACACACCAGAGATGTGTTCTCAATCAGATCACGACTTATACTGAGAATTATCATTAGCTTAAGGTATTATATAGGTATCGAACGTGTTTCTATATCTACCTTTACGAATATCATCATCTTTAACTATTACTAGAAATCCATATTTATCCTTCCAAGTCTCTGAACAAATATTTTTAAAAATATCCATCGACATATCGGTGTTCACGTGATCGTCATACACATGTTTGAGATTCATATCATCTTGTTTAAATAAAACTACATGTTTGCATTATCTCGAACTAACTGCTTAGGTATTTTCGAATATGTTTGGCATAAATAGAATGAATCAATCGCATTATGTCTTCCCATACAAAAATAATTTCTTATTTTATCCTGCTTCTCACAAGCCACATCGTCGAATATGAATACTGATTCAGGTTTGCTATGTTCGGGATCTAATACAGTATCATTATCACTATACCCATAAAACTTAACACCCTGTACTTGCTTCAAAACTTGTTCGAGGAATTTATACTTATCTTGATATAAGGACTTTGAATATACATATACGTTTTGAAATCTTAACCCATTTACATCAGTTAAGAGACTTAGCATAACATTCGTTATTCCGCAATTACTTGGACCACAAATGATCGCAGGCATCGTATCTGGTAAGAGTTCACTATGTCGTTTTCGATTGTTGATCTTATTTACATCAAAATTGGCTATACTAATATTAATTTTCTGTTTTTCTTTTCGCATTTTATATAAACAGTGTACACCCTGTCGTGTCGTTAGTAGTAATGAATGTGTTGAGGGGTGAAGGTCTCTTAAATAGGACAATCAACAAACTTCCTTTTGAGCTACATCTGCCAGGATATTCGTATTGTGCCCCAGGCACGAAACTTGAAAAGAGATTAGCACGAGGTGATCTTCCTATAAATAAGTTGGATAGTTATTGCAAAGACCACGACATTGAATATTCTAGAAGCGAGGATCTAAATAAACGTCATCAAGCAGATAAGGTCTTGGAGAACAGAGCTTGGGAACGAGTTAAAGCCAAGGATTCAACTTTCGGCGAGAAGAGCGCAGCTTGGTTCGTTACTTCTGCAATGAAAGCTAAACGCAAGATGGGTATGGGGTGTAAAAAACCGTTCAAATCCTGTGTTTTAAGTAAAGTGAAGAAACATGTAAAACATTATGGAAACGGCTCACCTAAAGATAATATAAAATTAGCGCTTAAAGCCGCACGAAGGTCTATTAAACAAGCTGGAGGACGAGGAAAAGTCAAATTACCAAGAGTTATTCGAGTACCTAAAATCGGTGGAATTCTCCCACTCATACCAATTTTCGCAGCATTGAGTGCTTTGGGCGCCTGGACTGGTGGTGCTGCAGGCGTTGCGAAAGCTGTAAATGATGCCAAATCAGCCGCAGATAAACTAAAGGAATCTCAAAGACATAACCAAACGATGGAAGCCATTGCTTTAGGCAAGAAAGGTAATGGTTTATATCTTGCAAAACACAAGACAGGCTATGGTTTGTTTCTCAAGAAGATGTCAAAAAACTCCCAGTAAAGCTACCTAGGCGCCCGTTGACTAATATAGACATCGAGCGATATGCGAAATTATTGAACTTTGTTAATTTCCGAGGAGTATTTATGCGAGACACTTTACCAAAAATTCCAAAGAAGAATGAATGTGGTGTAATTAATCTTGATTCAGACAAAGGATCCGGAACACACTGGGTAGCTTACAAGAAGATTAATAATAAAGTAGTTTACTTTGATAGTTTTGGAGATTTAAATCCTCCTAAAGAAGTTGTTAATTATTTTAAAAAATGTAAAATCTTCTTTAACCATGATCAGTATCAAACATATAACACATATAATTGCGGTCACCTTGTATTATCATTCCTTTTCAATAAATCAGTATAAAACTCATGTTTGTTTGATATTCATCTAGTCATGTCTCAGACGTTTACGCTGAAAGGTCGATCTAGCTGTTTGAGCGATGATATTAATCCTCCAATCGAGTTAGATAACAGATATACATATTCTGTGGCGCTGATATCACTCAGTACTTGGAACTCGATCCCAAACATCGAACCAGGACAAAACAAGTTTTACTATTCCATTAGCGGAAGGAAAAAAGTTTTGGAGATACCAACAGGATCTTACGAGGTTTCAGATATTGAATCTTGGTTACTGTCGGCTTTGGCTAAAGATCAAAAGGGAAAAACTCTCATCTCTTTAAAACCAAATAATAATACATTAAAGTGTGAGCTGAAGTGTGTTTACGACGTGGATTTCCAGCCTGAAGATAGTATCGGGAGATTATTAGGATTTTCTAAGAAGGTGCTGAACGCTAATATACGTCACGAATCAGATCTCCCAGTAGAAATAGTACAAGTAGTTACCATAAGAATAGAGTGTAATATTATATCTGGTTCTTATTATACCAGCAACCCGTCGCATACATTGTACGAGTTTACGCCGTCTGTAGATCCTGGGTACAGTATAATTATTGAGCCTAGAAACCTGATTTACTTACCTGTAAACAGATCCAGTATCGATAATATTACTATAAACATATTAGATCAAGAGGCAAGACCTGTTAATTTCAGAGGTGAAGAAATCGTTGTTAGATTAGACCTTAAAAAATATGGGTCTAGTTTTTAACCAAAAAGGAAACTATTTAAATACCAACACTCCTACCATAACCTCAGTCAGTAGACAAACGTCAGAGCAGTCACTTACCTGGAAAAGTTTAGCGCAGCTACATCCAATCGCAAACAATTATGGATATCGTATCAGAAAAACTACAAATATTTCACCCAGTCAGCGTAGATGAGTCTATATCTCGAGAAGAATGGCATACATATTACCCATTCACGAAATCATTTAACAACAGCGATGAGATAGAAATAGTTATCAACCAACAAGATATTTTTATGGATATTAGCAGTGGCGGCTATTCAGCGGAAGTAGGGGAAGTGCCACTTCCTCAAGAAAATGTAATTTAAAAAAATACTATTAATTCATTCATCAGTAAAATAATATATTTTAAGATTCAATGATAAAATTTTCTTAGTTTAGGAATAATTTGTTTCCACTTACCCCCCTAATAACTAATAATTCAATTATTTTCAAATATTAAAATCAAAGCTTCATGAAACAAGAACAAGAATCTCGCCACCTGCACATTGCCCGTTGCCCGTTAACTCCACTATCGAATAGAACAGAGGTGAACCCACATGGAAATGTCTATTTCTTTTCGCGTACGCGCCGATAGCAGTGACAATCTCATTATCATTTGTGTAGACCTTTAGGGAAGAGGTATCGCTCGAGAGCCGTCGAGTCATCAAAAGTACAAGCGCAATTAGTTGGTTGCCATGACAACGATGACGTCGTAATGGTCGTACATTTGTTTGGTTTGCAATGATTGGAAGAGCTAGCGTGTAGCACTTCCAATCTCAGATCAACGCGAAAGCACGTTGTTTCGTTTATTGCGAGTTTATTAGGGGACATTCCGCCGTGAATTCTTGGAATTATTTTTTATTTACATTCCACGGTTGATCCATTATAGTATTATACAAGAGATATTTTCTATATAGTCTAGTTTTAGTGTGTTTTTCGTAGACATGTGATCTGTATTAGCAACAAATCATTTTGTTGTTAATACAATATGAATATATTTAATTTTTTGGTGATTTACCTAAAAAATACCGGTAATAATTATTAACTAATTTTGGCAGTTTGGGCGTGGACTCCAAAAAATTTTTGCTTGCGGCGCTGTTTATTCTGTCGATGTCGGTAGCTCTTCCCCACTTTTCAAAGCTGCTAGCCGCCACTGGATATTAGTCAAGCTGAGATTTATATAGAAGCAAAGATTACTGAAGAAACTACAACAGGAAAGACCGGTTCCTGCTCTCTCACAAATAATGCAGGTGCTTTCTTATTCGAATCCATAACCTATGAGTTAAATGGTAAAGAAATTGAAAAAGTACGTGATCCTGGTATTACTAGTACTGTTAAAAGCCTTTATGTCTTAACGAGCATGGGAATAAAGCGTTGGATATTTCAGGATGGTGTTGGCCAGGTGGAGTGATAAAATCCTCTATTCCAGCATCTGGAGAATTTAACTTACTCATACCGTTAAGCTTTTTCTTGGGTATATTTTCTGATTATACAAATTCTATTATGGGCAAACAGAAAATTAAACTAGTTCGAGCTAGAAATGATGATAACTGTTATGTCAACGCTACTGGAGATAAGAAAGCTACCATAACAATTTCAAACATCGAACTAAGAGTTAAGCACATATACCCCAACGATTTATTAAAGCTAAAACTGTTTGAAGAAATCGCTAAAAATAAACCAATATTTATGGGATTCAGAGGATGGGAAATCCATGAACTACCTGCGCTAAGAAATACAAAGAGAGATATTTGGACTGTTAAATCCATGTCTGAGAGAGCTCGATATGTTATTGTATTTTTCCAGAAAAATCGTAAAGACAACCCTAAATCCGATATTACGTATTTCGATAATTTAAATATTACCGATGTTAGGTTATATTTAAATTCCGAGGTTTATCCATATGAGTCACTCAATCTGAATTTTGGAAGTAAACAGTTTGCAGAACTGTATAGAATGTATACCGAATTTCAAAAATCTTATTTGGGAAAAACTCTCAGCGAACCATTATTGGATTTTACTGCTTTTGTAAATAGAACTCTGTTTGTAATTGACTGCTCAAAACAAAACCAAGCTCTTAAAACTAGTACTATCGATGTAAAGCTAGAGTTTCAGAGTTAGGAGAATTTCTCTGATGATACTCGAGCGTATTGCATCATTGTACATGACAGAGTTCTGGAATATTGACCTTTATCAGGTAATGTTCGAAACCTGATTTAATCAGTTTACAACAAACCTTGATAAGATCTGCTTAGTCATAGACGCTCAAGGTTATTCTATCCCCGATTTTCATGTTAAAGAACTTTCTATATATGATGGCAAGCAAATAAAAACATGGATTTTTAAACCAAAAATATTATTTCGAGATTTGAGTGAGTCACAAAGGAAAACTACGCAATACTTATTTTTAAATATTCACGGTATACATTATAAAACAGGAAATACTGAATATAATCAACTTAATCAGATTCTTTATCGAGAGCTTCAAGACGTGGATACTATTTATGTTAAAGGATATGTAAAGAAAGATTTTTTAATTAAAGCCTATTCTGAGATGTGTTCAGAAACACCTAACATTGTTAATTTGGAATTTTCAAAGGGTGAAATACCTAAATTAGAACGTAGTGATTCAGCATGTATACATCATAAACTTAAAATTTGTTCTTGTAGTGTTAAGAATGTTGTTGTATTATATGATTATATTGCCAGCCTTTTACCTTAATCAAACTGTTTGTTTTATTTGCTTAAAAAATAGATAAATACAACCGATCTCAACATTTAGACTCAGTATATCTTTAGATTATGTCGAGTACACTACTTACGAGAATTCATAAACATTTAACCTTTTATGTGTGAAAAAAGATTTAGTGTTTTACGAAAATAAGAAAAATATATTTTCCGACTTTAAAAAACTCAGTATGGAATCAAAGTGGAGCAAGGTGTTTGAAACAACTTCGAGATCTGGAAATCAAACAGAATCTAGTGATGCTAGAAGAATAGCTCCAATGCATGTTTTTCGAGAGTTAAATATTGACGATATTATAAAAGTTATTGCATCAGACGACCAAGTCATTTTGAAGCATGTTGGTGATGTCTCAGTTTAGGAAAGCAGGGGCCTAACTATTTGCGATATGCGTACTAGAGACTGCATTTCCTGGAATGAGTGTAACATAGATTTAGTTTTAACCTATAAAAATGACTTGTATGGATCTATTATCGATAAACTAGACTAAGAAATAAAATAACTAATTAAACAACAAAATGTTTTATTTCAAATATAAAAAAGTTGTATAAAAAGGGTGTATAAAATATGAAAAAGCATAAGTCTGTATACATATAAAAATTACTATAAGAAATAAATAAATATAATAATATAATAATAAATATCTTAACTAATAATAAATAACTTAACTAAACCCATTAAAAACATCGTCTTTGCCAGCCAAAAGAAATAAAATAAAGAAAGCTGTTAGATCAGTCTTGGCCCTTATGGAATTTCCGATGATTTCTTATACAATGCTATATCACGATGGCCTATCGCAAGCGTGAACTCGGACCCGTTAATAATGAAGCGTTTGTCATCCGCGTAAGACAAAGCTACTTTATTTTTCAGTTCGACATACATATCGTGGTGATGGGAACGGAACGTATTCATCTCGCGATGAATCCGTGTGCCCGCTACGTCAACAGCAGTCTTGTAGTCTTCAAGACTTAGTTCTTTTTTAGTAACGCAGTCAGGCACACCTTTTTCTTTTTTGGTTACGTTACCTTCCACATTAACACAATACGCCTTCGCTCCGGTTCCAAAGAACTCCCACACGATTTTACCTGCATACTCATCTTTCATTCGACCAATGATTGATTTGTTTACAGGAAGATCGTATGGGTTATCCTCTGAGTAATTAGATGTATCGAATCTATCCAAATTATCACGCATATCGTCGTAGAAATTTTTTGTTTCAATATTTAAAATAAGAGAGTCAGTATCAGTGTAGAGTAGAGTGCCTTTATTCCCGTATTTTGGTTTAATATAACTATACAAAAAGTCGTACATGATCGTTTTGGATATGTCCAAGATGGCGAATCCCACGTATATGGGCTTATCATATGTGACTTTCTGTTTAGTCATTTGAATAGCTACTAAATTTTCGCTGTAAATCTCGACGTTTTTGAAATGTGGTTTTGACATCCATGCTTCGGCCCCTAACTTTCTACCAATATTTTCCCAATGGGTAATAAGTTTAACGTTTACTCTTTTCTCCACGTTTTCCATCGTTTTCCCAAACACAGCATTATTCATCAGTTTGAAAAAGTATTTTTCAAACTTGTTGGTAGCAGCATTTCGTTTTGCTGTGTTTAGGTCAATGTAAATTTTGAGCCAGGGAGATTGACTAAAACAGAGAACGCGGTGAATTTTTGTGGGTTTAAGGCCATGATTTAAAGCTTGCTGCAAATTTTGAAAATGAATAACGTATTTCGTTTTCGGTTGGAAATTTGGGATTAATTTGTTGATTTTTAATTTAGAATCTGGTGGTTTGATGGATTCTGGGCAAAAGGGTAACTCGTTATGTGCATAATGGAATTCTTCCGGATACTCTAAATCGACTTCAAAAACGTATCCGGTGTTTGAATTTTTGTCAATTGTCATGTAATCTAAATTTTTAATTTCGTCTTCCGCGAGCCATTTAAAATTACCCGTTGGTAAATATTGTGACATGGCTGCACCATATAAATTGGTTGCATCCAAATACATGAGGTAGGAGCTTGGTTTGGAAGCATCATAATGAGGCATATACTTATTATTTGCAAAAGATTTCCTAACACTACACTGACTGACTCCGCCGCGAATCCCGTGTTTTAAGAAGTGTACCATATCTAGATCCGTTAAAAGCTCAAGCTCTACAGATGTGACCTTGAGAGCTGCGCAAAATGACAGCGCAGGTGCGGTATAAAACTGACATGGATCTAGACCGTATGTTGTGGAGCACACTTCTCTAAAATTCTCAAAAACATCTGCTAAAATTAAAACGTCGGATTTTAAGTATAAATCTGAACATTGGCCTAAATTTTCGCATTTGAATAAATTCCATACAGTCTGTGCACGCTTGTAATCTTCTTGTGTGATGGCTTCTTTACGAATTGATTGATGCTACCATCAATTGATGGAAGCTTGGTATAATCTAATTTTGAAAACGATGTCACGAAAGAATATGGGAAAACACTCTTCTGTCGAATAAGCTTAAATTAATCTTCTCGCGGAAAATATTTTCGAACTTTTCGACATTGTGTGGGTTTTAAATTTTGACTTAATTTATCTAAACTAGAGGCCATGAAACGAAAGCTGTCGAGGAAACGTAATTTCAAAAATACCTGCTTTTGCTTACCTTCTCCATATTTGACATTATCCACCAAAATATGTTTGGTAAATGAAATATACTTTTCCTTATTTTGGGGGATAACATCCAATTTCTCGTTTTCGGGAGCTAGTTCTTTCACGAACAGGTGAGAATCGAAGCCGGACATGTTATGGAAAAAGATGGGAATAAAAAGTGGGACTTTGAAATTTAGGTTGCATGTAGAGTGAGCCGCACCTCGAAATTTTCCTGTATGACAATGATCTCTCACTCTTTCATCTTCCGGCTTAAATGGTTTCTCGCAAATGTGACAATCCTTAGCATCACGAAACTCTATCTCTTGTGCAACACTCATAGGAAGCATTGGTACAATATTTTTTAAAAATTGGTTATAGGTTGATTTGCAATCAGTCTCTAACCACTTTACGAAAACTTTATGCGCGTCCTCCCCCCTAAATGTTTTGAATATAGAGTGAGAATCGTCGAAATCGCATTTAATATGGTAGGCAAAAGAATAAGGGATGTGTTTATGTGTTCGGACAGTATAGGTCATTTCGGGATCCAGCTCATTTTTCTCTATATTGAGAGGTTTAGAAATAGTCTCGAAATCGGCGTAAACAACAAAAGGTACCTTTAATTTCTTTTCAAAATCGGTAAATTTAAGAATATTCTCAGGAATCTCTTCGCCATATTTATTTTTCTTTAAATTTGTTGTCGGGACTTTAGCTAAAACGTGACCACAATCGTATTTTTGATGTTTTGTTAATTTTTGTTGAGATGAAAAATATACCAAACACCCATCACACAAGTGCTTTGCTTCTGTATGTCTGCTTAGTTGACTTGATATTAAGCGAGACATGTTTCTTATTAAACAGTAATGGCTATTTCCACAGCCATCACTGATTAAAAGTAGATTGACATGCCTCGCTTTTCGTGATCTAGTAAAATATAAAGGACCTACAACCTCAGTGACATTTCTGCCATTTTCAAAATTTTTATCTAAGCCATATACATTGACGGAAATATCATTGAGTTGTTCAAACTTTGAAATTACTTTCAGTTTAATCGGAAATTCCATACCTGTAAAGTCCAGTTCATTGACGAATGGTGTATAGTTTGCGACTCTATTCGCATGTTGACCCCAATCAACTGGATGCAGGGCAGCTAAGACTGACCACATAAAACATTTTTCGTCTTGATTTTGAATGTTGAGAACAGCCTTCTTCGATTCTATTTCTTTTGGCAGCGGAATATATGACGATGCCTTCACTGGGTTGACCTTATTTACGCATACTTCTAAATGGAGGAGTTGTAGGAGAGTCCAGCCTATAACAAGAGAAAAAAATATTGTTTAGAATACAGAACAAATCAATGATTGAAAATCATTATTTTAAAAATCAAGATAAAAATGTAGAATAAGAATAAAATACATACCACTATTTTTTTCCTGGAACTCTGATGCCTTCCTGTCCAAGATAACTGACAACTGGATGAACAGCTCCTCCAGGTCTGCCCCTTCGCTCACCGATCGGAATTTTGTGTTGAATGACTTGACCTCCTCCGACTCCTGTGTTTGCAGGAGGAACCGCCCGAATAACACCACACCGACTTTGATGTGGCCAAATCTGATGATTTGGGCTCCTACCAGCTTGATGAAATTTCCTTTAAGATGTTCCAGAAATCCCATCACACTGGTGGGATCTTGACATGAAGAAAGCCGGTATGTTGCAACTCGGGCTCGGAATGCAGTCTGTACTATCACGACTGCTTCCTCCTGCACTACACAGGTGTTGGCGATGTGCTGGAGCTCCTCAAGATGTTGACTCCATCGGATGATGGAGATCTCCAGGTCACAGTTGTCACATCGCCGTGTAGATGAAGTTGAAGGTTCTGAAACAAAAAACCATTATTAAGTAAAGCAAATTATTATGATTATTATTATTATTATTATAACCTAAAATAAAACTTACTATTGTCCTGGTCAAGTCTAACCCGCTTGGGCATGGGTTGCGGTGGAATCTCAGCTGGAGCTTCAAGCTGAGGAGTGGGTTGTGGGGCTCCAGCTGGCGTGTCGGCTTTTCGTTTGGCGACCCTGTGTTTGTCCATAAGATGTCGTTGCAGGGCTGCCTCCGATTTAAGGATCCCTCCGCATTGATTGCAGGTCATGGCGCGCAAAATTTGCAGACGAACATTTTCTGAAAAATCAAAAAAATATGAAATATAAAAATTCTAAATCTATTTTCTGATTCGCTGTAAAATTCCCCTTAATTTGATGTGCAACTCAATAATACATTTTGAAGCTATTTTAAGTTAACGCCTTTTGGGTACTATAGTTCCCTTATAAAAATTGATATAAAAATTCTGAATCTATTTTCTGATTCGCTGTAAAATTCCCTTTGATTTGATGTGAAACAATACATTTTGAAGCGATTTAAGTTAATAGTATTAAGAACTTTTTAACATTAAAAATGTCTTTGTTTTTCTATTATGGGGTATCAAATCACGAAAAATGCACTTTTCAGTTTTTTTCTGCATATTTGCAATCTTCACCCCCGACTTTCTTTGTAATACGTCAAAACCGCCACGCTATTGTTCTTAGTTCCAGAGATATTCCCTTTTTAGTTTTTTTTCTGCATTTTTGCAATCTTCACCCCCGACTTTCTTTGTAATACATCAAAACCGCCACGCTATTGTTCTTAGTTCCAGAGATATTCCCTTTTTAGTTTTTTTCTGCATTTTTGCAATCTTCACCCCCGACTTTCTTTGTAATACGTCAAAACCGCCACGCTATTGTTCTTAGTTCCAGAGATATTCACTTTTCAGAAAATATATATTTGGCAAAAAACAGGTTAAGGCCGTTGGGGCCATTACTTAGACAAAAAACATGTGTTTTCAGGGGATATGCTTTTTGATGCATGCTCTAACATCAAATTTGCGTAAGGTTTATACATGTATTTAATATACCTAGGGCAAAAGATATATAAGGCCCATTTTCCTCCCTGATGCGGTATTTAACAGACTAAAACATTTAATTGATTTTTGAATAACTTGGGGATTTTTGGATAATTTGGGGTATTTTTAAACTTATTTTACATGATTAATTCCAAGTTGATATAATTTATTTATGAAACTTACCGATTGTATAAATTTAACACCACAAAAACACAAAATAACACAGTCACAGATCGTAGGTCTTGAGTTATGTTGTTGTTGTAGAGAGAACTGAGTTGAAGTGTGTTCGCATTAGGAAATTTTCCGAATTTATACCATCTCGATCGGTAATACTCGTAGGTGTGTGTGGTCGGTGTCATTTATTGGTTCGGTGAAGGAATAATTTAATCATGAAAATATACATTGGAAAATCGATTCTAAACATATACACATTATCGGATGCACAAAAATAATCAAGGAAAGAATGATGATGGAAAAGGCAAATTTTATATTCAGGATATCAAACGGAAAATGATGTTTTTGGAGTATTATTGATGATAAACAGTAATGTTATAATTTATACAGTAAAAGGAAGGCAAATTGTATATACAGGATATCAAACGGAAAAGGATGTTTTTGAAGTATTATTAACAGTAATCTTTGTTAACGCAAAAGAGATAATGTATTCAAAACATATTGACATATTATTTAAATTACAACGTATACATCCACTATATTTTTAGACAGTTCTATAAATAACTCCTTTTTTTTCCTTCACTGAGCTCGTGTCTTGACGCGATGGTTGGTTTGCGCTCTCTTGCCTAACGCGGCTAAAAATAACCTACTCTACATTAGCTATTTATCACATCAATCTTTTCGCTATTAAACCTTGTCGCGATGATTCTTGGACTTCTTCGCGAGTGTCATATATTAACTTTTATGCTATTAGCTCAGGTTTTTATAATACGATACTAAAAACGTTTATGATTGCTCTGATGTTAAATAATCGTTACATAGACAACAATTCGAATCGGAGCGTCCGATGATGGCCGAGTCTGTCTTAAATAGGACGTAGCCCAGGTCGGCCATGTTTGTCATTGTGCAAGTCGTCAACTATCATTTTTCAACCGTCATTTGTCAAACGTCAAATGTCCGATACCACGCCTTAAATATGATGTAGCCCACGTGGTCGATTTTTGCTACTGCGCATCCCTCCGCGGCGGAGGGCCCAGAACATACATACTATACCTACTTACTATTACAAACTCACTTCCCTGATACACAGAACCAGACTAATCCTCACGACGATGGGTTCCAGAGCCCGAACAGGAGGTACAAAGGACTAGCCGGAAAAACCTTTACTAATAATAGAACAAAATGGGCAATCAATAGCTTTAAACCCTACAAATCCCCCGGCAAAGACCGGATCTTCCCTGCCCAGCTTCAGAAAGGCTATGAGATTCTGAAGGTATACCTATAGAAAATCTTCAAAGCTAGACTTATTCTAGAACAAGAAATGAGAGCGCCCATCCTACACGGAGCACAGTTAACTTTTTCCACCGAGATAAAATATTTAGAGGTCACACTGGACCGTAAACTTACCTGGAACAAGCATCTAAAAAACACCATCTCTGAAGGCACAGGCAATCTCGACATGCCGCAAACTAGTTGGCAAGACATGGGGCCTAAAAGCCAAAAATGGTATATTGGATTTACCAAACAATAATAAAGCCCACGGTCACCTATGCCTCGCTAGTATGGTGGCCAAAAACCCAGCAGGTCACCGCTCGGACCAAACTTAATAAAGTGCAACGGCTGATATTCCTGGGAATAACAGGGGCAATGCCAACGTGCCCTACCGCAGAGATTAGTATGGTTCTCGATAAATATTGACTTTCTAGATATTTCTAATGAATTCTTAAACAAACATTTTAGTTATGCAAATTATTATCTGAATAGGGGGGGTTTAATTAGATTGAGTAATTTAATAAGAACCCGCATTACAAACTTTCATTCTAAGGGTTGTGCTGCTAGCTTAAGATATGCACATATTTCTGACTCGCCTGTTTCGAATGTTTTGAATATTACTGACAATGTTACCAATAATAGCGATTGTAACACTCCCATTGAAGAGCCAAATACTTTTTTATAGATGATTTACAGGGAAATACCGACAGATGTGCGTCACTTCTAAATGTTAACTCTAAAGATAATTCTTCTTTGTCGGTGATCCTCTTGAATATCCAATCAATGAGAAATAAATGTGACGAATTTCTTATTTTCTTGGAGAGTCAAAATTTCCCTGATATAATTCTAATTACTGAACATTGGCTAAGGGAAGAGGAATGTATTTGTTTGTCTAACTACGTAATTGTTTCTGTTTACTGTAGAACTAAATCGCTTCATGGGGGAACACTTATTTGTATAAGAGAGGATGTTTTAAAGAATAATTACTTTGTACCTGTTGCTAAATATGATAAATTATGCATTGAGCGGAGTTTTGAATTTTCTCTTGTATTTTCTAAACCGCACAAACTTTATATTGTATGTATCTATCGCTCTCCATCTTCTGATGTTTATAGTTTTTTGTATAGCCTTGAGCAGCTTCTATCTGAATTGCCACACCACTCAAATATTATACTGGCAGGCGATTTCAATATTAACTTTGATGATAATGATTCAGTATTCACTTTACAATTACGTAATCTACTAGAATCATATAGACTGGTCATGCATGTTGATTGCCCCACTCGATTTTCGCAATACTCTTCGACAAAGATTGACTATATTTGCTCGAACTTTAATTCTAATGACGTGTCTTGTTCTGTTATAAACGCGGGACTTTCGGATCATGAAGCAGTATTATGCAAGTTTTCATGCAGACTAAATTCAAAACAACGTAGACATAGATTAGGTAGAATTTTTAGCACTACTAATTATCGTAAGTTTTACCAACTGTGTTGTGGGGTTGATTGGAATTCTATTTTTGAAGCAGGAGATCCACTACAAACCTTTCATAGTGTGATCGTTACAGAGTTTAATATATCTTTTCCCCTACGACGCATTAAGCATAAGCATAGAAAACCATGGTTTACTAAGGGATTAAAAATATCAGCCAATAACTTGCGATCCCTTCATTATATCAGAAAATTTTCATGTAATGAACTGTTCAACGCTTACTTTAATAGATATAGAAGCACTTACCGGAAATTGATTAAACTTGCCAAGCAATTCTACTACTCTGATAGACTTGATCGGTCTAACAATAAACAAAAGGAAAGTTGGCGTATTGTAAACAGTTTATATCAAGGAATTGAGGGACATCCTTTTGACTTTCAACAAGATCCTAATGAAATCAATGAATATTATTGTACGATCGCCCAAAAAATAACTGAAAAAATAAATC
The DNA here is from genome assembly GCA_016904865.1 of Pissodes strobi. Taxonomy (NCBI): domain Eukaryota; kingdom Metazoa; phylum Arthropoda; class Insecta; order Coleoptera; family Curculionidae; genus Pissodes; species Pissodes strobi. The sequence goes on from MU182928.1 coordinate 38,819, forward strand.
TTTGTAATGACCCAATGGAGTATATTAAGAGGAGCAATATGTCATTTTCAAATTCATTTAGCTTTTATCCCACTGATATACATGAGCTAAAGAAATCTTTCCTAACGATAAAAAATAAAAATTCATCCGGAGACGATGAAATATCAGTCCAAGTACTTAAGAACTTGCCTGACTCAGCCCTGATAGCACTCAGTGAGGCGATAAACCATTCTTGGTCATCTGGTGTTTTTCCACCTGGTCTTAAGGCGGCCAGAGTTATACCCCTATTTAAGGGGGGTGACCCCGAGAATTTGTCTAGTTTCCGGCCAATTTCACTACTCTCAACCCTTTCCAAGATTATTGAAAAACTAACCAAAAGCAGGATCATCTCATTTTTCGAACGTCATAATATTTTAAACCATAATCAGTTTGGGTTTCAAAACAACAAAAGCACTAATGATGCCATTTTCAGTTTCTTGGAGGGAGTCTATGGCGACATAAACCGGGGTGGTGCTTCTGCGGCAGTGTTCTGTGATTTGTCAAAAGCGTTTGACTGCGTAAATCGCAGAATACTGCTGCTTAAGCTCCAACACTATGGCTTCAGGGGCACAGTTTTGGACTGGTTTCACTCATACTTAGAGGATAGAAGCCAGGTCGTTTCTATGGGTTCAGCAAGATCTGATAGCAGGATAATTGAGTTCGGCGTTCCGCAGGGTTCAGTATTGGGACCGGTTCTGTTTCTCACGTATATTAACGACTTAGTAAATGTGGACATAAAGGGTAAATTTACCCTATTCGCAGACGATACTACTATCCTTTGGCATAGTGATAATGCCCAATCATTATATGAAATGGTGTCGTCTGATCTTCGTCAGGTCAAGGGTTGGTTCGACTCTAATTTGCTTGCCCTAAATGTTAAAAAAACAAATATTCTTGGTTTTAAATGTGATATGAGTGGTCTAAGCATTGGGGATTGTTCCTTGTTGAACCTGTCCCATGCTAAATTTTTGGGTCTTGATGTTGACAGAGATCTCAGGTTTGGACCGCACATAACCGCACTGAGCAAAAAAATAGCTTCAGGATGTTATGCAATTAGAACTGTCTCGAAAGAGCTTGGCTTGGTTACAGCCAAAAGCGTATACTACGCCCTTGTTGAATCGCGCCTTCGATATGGCATTGCTTTTTGGGGAATGTGTAGTCAGGGACTTTTCAATATTATATTTCTATTGCAAAAAAGGGCTCTCCGCTCTCTTTATCACATAGGGCATCGAGAATCTTGTCGACCATTTTTCATCTCGGGGAGAATTTTGACTTTGGTATCGATTTTTATATTAGAGACGGTTATTTTATTATTTAAAAATAGGAAAAAGTTTATAGATCCTGATCCTTGTTATGCTACACGACGTAGTATGGATATACCTTTACCTATACCTACATCAACGTTAACTAAGAAATCAATAATTTATGAAAGCAAAAAGATTTTCAATCATTTGCCAGTAGCTCTGAAACAAGAACAATCACTGAAATTGTTCCGTAAAAAGGTAAAGACGTTGTTAGTTGGTAAAGCTTACTACACTTTGACTGAGTATTACTGTGATAATCTTTAAGATAACATTTTAATCATGCATCAAGTAATTTTGTGATAAAATTTTATAGTTGTTTGGTGACTTGTTATTTGTTCTTTTATTGTTACTGGTTGTTTTTATTGTATCGACTTTTGTTACTTGTGCCGTAAGACTGCTGACTTCTTTTTAGTCAACAACTAAATGAGCTTTTGCTCATGTTAAGTTTTAGACTTTGTTTTACTAGTTTGTCTGTTTTATTTCAAAAATACATAACAATTTGCTATTGCTATTGTTCCTCCAAGGTAGGCTTTGTGTTTTCATTTGTGAAATGTTTTCCATATTTATCTTGAAAATTGTTTTACTTTTGTGTTACTTTATTTTACTTTTAGTTGTAGTTTTAATTGTAAACAAAGCTTTGTCAATGAGATTTATCTTGGACAATAAAGCATATTTTGACTTGACTTGACTTGACTTAGAGGTACTACTGAGCATGCCTCCTCTTCATCTGAGTGTGAAGAGGGAGGCGATTATCAGTGCTTACAGGCTATTCCAAATAGACAAATTCCAGCCTGGAGATTTGACTGGTCACCTGCGCATCTTTGAAGAAATAAAACTGGAAAATGCCAGAAAACCAAGTGACCAAATTACGGTCATGTTGGACCTAGATATTCGCAGTGGTTATTGATGACCGCCGATCATGGAAAAGTTAAAAACTACCCCAGGCCGATAACGCATTGCTTTGGTACAATACTAACGAAAGGAGCAGGATTGGGCATTTCAGGTCCAAACTGTAAGCTTTCCAGACCGCTTGGCAAATATATAATCATCTTCCAAGCTGAAGTGCTTACCATAAATATATGTGCAGAAGAGTGTCTCACACAAGGACTTCACAGAAAGCACATCTACATATTCTCAGACCGCCAGACGGCTCTAAAGCTCTAAAAGCTTTCAAGTGCGTGTCAAAGCTAGTCTGAGAATATAAGCAAACCCTAAAACAACCAGGTAACTTTAATGTGGGTTCCTGGCCATAGACGCATAGAGGGCAACGAAAAAGCAGACTGCCTTGCGATAGAAGAAGCTGGAACACCATATTATAATCCAGAGCCTTACTGTGGACTTATGAAGAGCCGCATCACCTACTGGAGAAACACTCTAGCACTAAGACAGGCGAAGAGGTTTATCACCACCTCTGCTTAAAGAGCAGAACAGCTCTTAGACATAAACAGAGCAGATATATTAGAAGTATCGATACCGATTATTTCCTTAAACACTATTTTATATGGCAGACGTAAATGATTATCCATGCCTAATACATAAAATAATGTCGCTAGTAAATTAACATTTATTTTTGCTTGTACGGGCAGCTTCAATTTTGAATTCGACAAGGTACAATCTTTACTTGAAAAACAAAAATCTAGAAGATTCAATACAATTTTGTATATAAAATATCAAATTTTATTAACAATGCAAATGAATTAGTTTCACCCGAATTTTGTTTGTAATTTTAGCATAATCCGAGAAACTAGAATCAGTTAACAGATCAAGCATTGAGGAATGCGTCAAATTCAAATTTTTTATGAAATAAGAAAATGAAATTTTTAATTTCCCTATATATTTCATAATGGTGTTCCTATTGGTATACTAGCTTAAACAAGAGGTGTGTTAGGTTGGGCTACCTATAACCGAACGGTGCTAGGGTTTTGGTAAACAAAATTAGAATTGGGAACGTACCCTGAATTAATACTGCGAAGGCGGTGGCGGGAAACATTTCCTCCTCTGAGAGTGTGGTGCTAGAGCTCTGTAAGTTGGGTGCTAGGTAGTGCTAGGTGTAGCGTATTTGGTGGTGGGGGGACAAGCATTACATTAACCCCCCCCCCCCCAACCAGGAAAACCTGTTCTAAAACTTGCGACGGGGTGTGCTAGCTTTGTAAGTTAAGTGCTAGACAGTACTAGGTGTATAGTAGACAGTACTAAAGACTTAGGGAGGAAATATACAAACTGAGAGAGGGTGTGTGGCTAGCTCTGTAAGTTGAGTGCTAGGTGCCAGCCTTAGCGTGCTAAAATATTAAAGCTTTTGAAAGACACTATTTGGTAACTCAAACTAATCCAGATATAAAGCAATTTGTTTTGGGAGGGATCCCAAAAAATAATGTCCACACAAAAATCATTTCGAAAACGGTGGAATGCTTTATTAATATAATTTAAGATAATTCGACCTTCGTTATTCCCAGAAGGAACAAATAGTTCTCTGGCTAATTTTGTTTTGGTGATCGGTAAGACAAAATGGACATTATTTAACACTGATTGCTGATTCATCGCACCCGCATGTCCAAGAATTAGCGCCACTTTCAAAAATAAATAGTTTTTTTTTAATTTGCTACTAGAAAAATTTATAAATATTATTTTTCGTCAACACACTTGAACTTTTTGGTCGATATCCTTCAGATTTTCTCTTAAAAAGCACTACAAAATTTGTTTATTTACTGATATCGATGTTTATATCATTGTACGTATCGTTTGAATAAAAAAAAGCCCGAGAAAGATAAAGACGTGTAAGTATTGGATAACTTGGTAGGGTATGTTATATAAGTATCTTTTCATGTATCTAGTTGTATTTTTCTTTTCAATGCGCCATTTTTGAATATTTACTCATATTTCGCTTTCGATTTTTCTGGGAGTAATCTAAAAATGGCTTTGAATGTTTCTTCTATATCGGAAGAAATAATTCTCGAATCGATCATTTTAAGATCCTAGAAGTTTTATAAAATAGTGGCAACAAATTCAACTGACATATTGCCCTCGGTCAAGTTATGACTACAGGTCTCCTTTAAAGAATCCCTGCTATTATTAATAATAAAAACACCCAATTCCCTGAGCTGACTGTGAGCTCCCACAAACTTACTATCACTGTACACTTTAGATGGTTTGCCTCTTCGAGCAATAAATCGTTGTAATGTCTGTATGAAGGCTTGTGTGCTTAACTCAGAAATAACTTCCAAGTGAACAGCTTTTGTTGACAGGCAAATGAAGAGGGCAAGGTAGCATTGCAAAATTTTGCAGCCTGCCCATACTTTATTTCAAACGGCCTCGCATAATCGTCACCAATATTTGTGAATCGTAAACTAGGCAAAACAGGAATCTTGGGTAAGCTGCCCATCAATGGTGCAGAAATCTTTGGATTGAACCGAAAGCATACCACGCATTCTCCAACAGTGCGTTTGGAAAAATTTGTACCAGCAATAGGCCAGTAGTTGTGTCTAACTTGACATAGAAGCAGTTGAGGCCCAGAGTGTAGCATCATTTTATGTTCATGTTTAAATAGAAGCATAGTAAAAGGATGTTTAGAACATAATATGGAAGGATTTTTAGTATTAAAAGGATAGAAAGAGTGCTTTAATCTAGCTCCTACTCGAATAATTCAATTATCAATAAATGGTAGAACATAATATCGATCATTAAAAGGGTAGAAAGAGTGCTTCAATCTGCCTTCCACTCGAATAATTCCATTATCAATAAATGGTGTTAAGTTTACCAGCCTGCTTTTGTTAGAAATAGTGCCCGATTTTTCCAGCTCACGTCTTTCATTTGGAAAGGACACCTTTTGGGAGACCTTAAACAAGAACTTGCACGCTTGGCAAGTTCAGAAATCGTCAGTATACCATTCTGCTTTTGTGATTTTTGTTTTATAGGTTTACAACAATGAACAAACTTGAGAATATAAGCTGTCAGCTGTCACTCGTATAAGGCGAGTAAATGACGCAAATTTTGGAAAAAGGAAACATGTCATTATAGTTTACTTCAACCAAAGATTGAGCTGATTTACGAATTTCCGGAAGATCTTCGAGAAACAAAGGTTTTTGAAGTGTTATGGATGCAGGCCAACTCTCTAAAGAGTGTTTGAGCCATGGTGGACCATGAAACTAAGTAGGTGAATTGATAATATCTTCCGGCTACATATCGAAACAACTTAATATGAAATAAAAACATTAAACGACTGCCAAAACTCGGGTCCAGAAGTTAATTGGAATTATACATTCAAAAAACAAGTTAAAACAACTAACCCATACTTGGGGTTTACACAAGCTTCGTGGACAGCTCTTAATAAGTCTATATGCTGTGCCTATGAGTATGGGATAATCGCCATTATAGCCGTTGGTTGAGCCCAATATTTTCGCACGGTACTAACCTCCTTCGTCTCCCGGAAGCTTAAATCGGCATACAAAACCTATTTCATTCCAAAATGAAACTTTCTCCTAGGGAGCTATTCACTCATTCCAAGAAAACTTTTAATCACTGAAGAAAACAACTACCTCCCAAAATCAATAGCAACCTATTCTCCTGTTTCTCCTATCCTGCTTGATTAATAAACAGATTCTGTAAACACTTCAAAATTGTCCGACTATCATTTATCTAAAATCACGATACACATATAACGGTATGCTCTTGCGCAGGCAGAACCTCCCACACAGAAACGTGTGACGTCACCCGGGAACGACGCTTTCGATTCTGCTATGTAAGCGTGTATAGAACATATGTTTTGAAATGCAATATTCGCAGTTTTGGGGGATTTAAAAGGAAATTTTTCGATAATAGATACGTTCCTAATTATACGTGTACGTGTGTTAACTAAAGAATAAAAGCATTTCCATTCCATATTTATATTACTAATTATAATTGATATATTATACATAGTTTTACTCTAGAAAATAATTTAAATGTATAAATGGTTATTTAAGTATTAGTTCAACATTTGGGAACTAAGTAAAAAAGTCGGGATGAGATTAGTTGATGTGATGTTTATACTTGATGCGTAGAATGGAGGGGCACGCGGTCATGATAGTATTGTTTTATAGTTCATTCCTTCATAAATTATTTTTTTCTTAATTTAAAAAATTACGTAAATTCAAATATTCTGTACGCCATTGAAGTAGATCAGCTGAGCAAAGTCTTTTTGATTCTAATATCTTAGCCCATAACATATCCAAAAATAATTTTAAAAAATCCCTTGCAAATAAAAAATCATTAAGCATTAAAAAATTATTCAATTTAATTTAGCCCACAAGATATAGTTTTACTAAACTTAAAGTACAATTTTAATTTTCTTTGTATTGACCTCATTATTTAATAATCAATATTCTGAACCCTTCCAAATATTTTTTGCCCATTTTTACATATTTATTTCATTTCCACTAAAGTAGATTCGGTTTGCAAAGTACCATCGCGCCGAAAAAAATCTGGGACAACAAAGTTCTCGTTGTTGAATAGCTCCTAGGCTATAAAGAGTATGCAAAATCTATTGAGGATAGGTTATCATTGTTCTTATGGAAGTGAAAAGGTTAAATACCGAAACAATAATACTAGCACCTTTTGTAAAAGTACGAGGAAAAATGGAAATACGTATGTTTATTGTTTTAAAATGTAACAAAAATAAAAACGAGCTTTTTTAATATTTGGTATTGCACCGTTATTATCGTTAGGCTTGCAAACGACGTGGCATACTTAACACTAGGTTATATCAGATTGTCTCTGGTTATATTATATTTAAATATATTTCTTTTGGCACATCCGTCAGATTAGACTACATTTTGCTGTCCCAGTTTTTTGTCGGCACGATGGTAGTTTTTGATCCCAATACCTTAAAAATCTTTGTTTTTTTTTCAATAAACTAGCAAAACAAATTATTTTTTTTTTTATTTTACATTTTCAAGAAATTTCAAGATTTTGTTGGTTTCTTTCCAAGAAATCTTGGACTTGAGGACTAATTTCTTCTCTTCTCTTGAAAACAAGGATCATTTCTTGTCATGATCTTGTCTGGAAATCAAGATAAGATCAAGACAAAATCAAGGAGTTGTCAAGGAAATGACGACCCCCCTACATATCGTACCGGATTTGGTTAAAAAGTAGTTATTTTTAAATATGCCATTTTTTAAATATAATACTAATTAACAAAAAGGGAAGGCATAAATGAAAAAAAATATTCTTCATAAAAGTTTCGCTTATGTCTTGAAAAGGTAATAGAGCAAATCCCATATTTTTGCTTGTAAGCTAACAAACATATCACAATAAAATCATATACATATCGTTACGGATTTCGTTAAAAAGTAGTTTTTTAAAATATAACACTCAATTAACAAAAAGAAAAGGCCCAAATGAAAAAAAAATATTCTTCATAAAACTGTATAGAAACTTAACCTTAAAAAAAAAATTAAAAAACCAACGGGGTTCGAACTCAGGCCACGCCGCTCCGTCAATAGAGCCGCCGAATCGAGGCCTAACCACCTAGACCACTAAGCCACGAGAGCTATTAGTTGGTAAAGAATGATTGCGTCATGAAGACATGGCGCGATTAGGTGCGCAAATCAATGAGCTTTTGTAGCGGTACAGAACCTAACCGATATTAGCACCCTGGTACCATCGTATGTAAATATTCCTCCCGGCGCGCGTTAAGAAGTTTCACTTCAATCACACTTCAATAATACATGTTGCTTTGTTTTTTTTTTTTACTTATTTAAATTTTGGCAAATATTTTTTAACCACATAGTGTCTGGCTGGACCGTGAATTGTGACTTAATCGTGGTATGTCTAAAAAGAATGTTTAAAGAACGGAACTAAGGCACAGCAGCACCCGAATGTCGAATTAGCGGCAGCTAAAATCACGGTACGGTACGTGAAATTAGGATCCATCTCTAGCCATAGGATCTCCCTTTACAGTGTATGCCACTGCCATAAAAAATAATGTAAATTGTGGAAATATGTAATAAAAATAATAAATAATAAAGTAAAGCTTTAACAATTAAAGATACTCACCATCTTTTATGTTAATTCCATCTTCTCTTCGACAAGTACGAAACCACTGATTTGCTAACTCATGTTTAGGAAAACGAAAATATTTAATATTACTCCCTTTGGTGGTCCTATTATGGTTCTTACAAGTAGCCACATCACAGTTCGGCATAATTATACTATAAGTTTTTAATTTAAATAATCCTATAACATATATAAACATAAAACAAATCTAAAAATTCACTTAACTAAATAAACTATGACAGCGTCAGAAGCAACATTTTTTCCCGGCTGACGTAGATGCGCGGGTGAGTCAAAAACGAATCTAGAAATCAGCATACCGTTACCCCGGAACCGCACATTGGGGCCAGTGTTGGCGGCAACGTTGAGCTATGTTGGCGGTATTATTTTTAAAAGCATCCAGACATTGGAAGTTATTGAAGCCAAGCTCAGTTAGCTCCAAGCAGAGCCAACATGTCGGACTTAGAAGTGGCTGTGGGTGCGCTTGCTGTGCTAAGCGCTTATCATAATATTATTTTACTGCAAAACCAAAAAAAACGTCCGCGCAGAAGAAGATGGTAGGTCATAACACTTCACAGACTACGAAACCAGTAAGTATTGAATGAAATATGTTAAGTAGTAAAGCGTAATATTGATGATATATAAAAATATATTTTTTTTAGGCACGACGGCCGTCAGCTGTTAAGTAACTTGATACAAGAATTCTCTGGACAATTCGAGAACTTCTGCCGTATGTCCTCGGCAGATTTTGAGTACCTTCTACAAGTAATTGAACCCACAACTAAAAAAAAGATACTTATTAGAGAGAAGCTATACCTGCAAAAGTACGCTTGGCAGTAACACTAAGATATCTTGCCACAGGAGATTCTTTTAAAAGTCTACATTTTCTTTTCAAAATATTTAGCCAAATTATTTCGGAAATAATACCTGAAGTTTGTAAAGCACTATGTGAGGCTCTGAAAGACTGTGTAAAGGTAATGTAATCTTATGCTATTATTATCTCACTAAGAAATTCTCACTTTAAAATTAAAATTATTTAATTCTTGAATTTATTTATTTAAACGTTCATACAAACCAGATAGGTAATATTAAAATATAATGAAAAGTAAAAGAAATAGTCCTTTTCAAAAATTTCCTGCTTAACTACTCACTAATATTAATGAAGATTTTGAGAGAATCTAAATGCTTCTTGAATTATATTACTTGACACAATGGTTGTGATTGTTGTGCACAAAAACCTGTTTCATTACTGTCTTCTGAAGAATATGTGTGGATCTGCGCTTCAGAAGACTGTGAAGGAAAAGGTTGTTGAACGGACATTGACGATGTAGATGGAAGATAACTGAAAGAATGCGTTGAATATCTAGACTTATTTTCAGATCTCTTTTTTCTGTTGTAGAGTATTTCATCAATCTCATGCATAATATCTTCCCTTTCTTGCTCATCAAATTTTTTATTTTTTTTTCGCAAGAAGTTGACAAAATAAATCAACTTCGTCAGGTTCCCTATTTGATTTCTGCGAAATATTTTTTAAGACATGAACTGCTTCATCCATTTGCTTTTTCGCATGTACTAACTCTGGTGCAGGTCGCTTTCTGGAGGGAGTGATGATTGTCTTTTGGGTAGCAGGGTAATTTCTATCATTTATGTCATTTTCTTCTTCAAGTACATTCATATGTTCATTTTGGTCAGAGGCTGCTCCAGTCTAAAACAAAATGCTTTTCTGTAATTTTATATTTAATAGTTATTATTATTTTTTGTATTAATGCTTTGCTTTTATTAATATTTCAGATGCCTACAACTAGAGATGCATGGCTTGCCGTAGCGGAAGGGTTTGAAACGACTTGGCAATTTCCACATTGTTTGGGCGCTCTTGATGGAAAACATGTGAAATTGCAAGCTCCTATCAACAGCGGTTCAGAATTTTTCAACTATAAACACGACTTTAGCATAATTTTGCTAGCATTAGCTGACAGTGACTATAATTTCTTATTTGCCGATATTGGTACTCATGGACGTATGAGTGATGGTGGGGTTTTTATTGATACCCTACTATGTCAAAAAATGAATGAAAATGATGAAGTTTTCCCGGAATCGATTCCACTGCCTGGTAGAAATATGCCTGTGCCATATGTTTTGCGTGTCAGATGCTGCCTTTGCTTTATCAAAGAGGCTAATGAAACCTTATCCTGGTGTACCACCTTATGGCAGTCAACAGAGGATCTTTAATCAGCAACTATCACGCGCACGAGTAGTAATTGAATGTTCATTTGGAATAATGACATCTGTATTTAGAGTGTTTGCAAAACCTATGTTGCTACAACCAGAAAAAGCAACAATTATAACTCTTACTTGTGTAATCCTACACAACTTCTTAAAGAGAAGTAGAACCTCAAGGAATTTGTACATACCTGAAGGAATGATAAACCGCATTGCCCAGGAGCAACACAATGTTCTAGTGCCACTGGAGCAAACACCAAGGCGACCAACAGAAAACGCAAGACAAATAAGGGACGAATTTTCAAGATAATTTTTCTTACGTAGACAAACCTAAACAATGATCTATCTAGCATGTATTATTAATAGTAAATATAAAATAACATTTTTTTTTACTTACCTCTGTGTTTATTGTAGTAGTGTTCATTTTATTATGTAGTGACCCTAGGAAGCTGGCCATAAATTCATAAGCAAACCAAGTTGGTTTAAAGACCTCGTCTGAGGATGCTCCTGAACGAATACTGTCTTTAATTTTCTTGGTATAGAGCCTGTACGTGCTCATTAAAGACTCTCTTTTTTTTTAATTCAGCTACAGCATATTTGAGGCCTAAACTGACCTGTATACGTTGCCATGCATCGGCAACAGCATTTCTATTTTTGTGGTCTTTGACTGTTGGATTCCATAAAACTGGTTCCGCTTGATAAAGCTCCAAAAACAGTAAAACGTTTTCATTTGATCATATCTCCTGGGGTGACATTATTTACTTTAAATAATAATAAAGTTATTACGACGCGTACTCTCACTTCGCAGACTAAACAAGTTAAGACGATTTATTACGCGCCAATGTGTGACCGAAGACACAAACATTGGGACAAATTCCCTTTGATGTCTCGTCAAAAAACCGACACAAGACGGCCAACTCCCAACGTTCGAGCCAACGTTGGCGCCAAAAGGCACCAACACCATAAATCTCGATTCACACATTGGACGAGCGTAGTTGGCGCCAACATTGGTCCCAATGTGCGGTGCCGGCATTATATGTGTATCGTGTCTAAAATCTAAATAGCTTAAATGACCATGACCCAGATAAATCCACACCAGATGCAAAAGATCGGCAAATTCCTCGCCAGCCAACTTTAACCTTGACGTTGCGGTTATACGCGAACTGCACCAAATAATCTGTGTATGATTATAGAATTGTTCTTCAAAATTAAAATAGTTGGTCCGCACCAATTAAATGAAAACGTGTTTTGTTGGTGGACTGGTTCAGGAAAAAAAATTGCAATAGCCATTCACTTTCTTTTTTCCCAACAGGCGGTCATGGAAATCTTGTGTTATTATGGCTGCTTTGACTCTTTTTACAGAAATTCCCTTAATACGTTTTATGGTATGCCGATTTAAGGTTGTTTTAATTTTGAAAATGTTTCTGTTATCCTAATATAGCGCCTCAAATAGTAAAAAAGTACATGCTACATTTTACACATGACGTCATACGCGTGAGAGATCGTGTTAGTTTGTTTATTTAAACTTAAATTTGAGCATAAGGTATCGGAATCCGTTCAAATGACTAAAATAAATTGGAACTAACTGAAACTAACCGAAAATTGATTGAACGACTAACCAAAACTAGTCAAAAGTAACCAAAAGCACCAAAACGGGCTAAAACGTATCGGAACAGGTTACAAACATTAAAATAAGTTCAAACTAACCAAAACGAGACAAATTTTAAGGACTCACCAAAGCTAACCAAAATCCATAAATTTGATTAAAACATATCGGAACCGATTCAAACGACTAATATAAATTGGAACTAGCTAAAAGTAACCGAAAGTGGATTGAGTAACTAACCAAAACTAACCAAGCACCAAAACGGGCTAAAATGTATTGGAACAGATTCAAAATATTAAAGTAAATTAAAACTAACCCAAATTAACCTAATATTGGCGACTAACCTAAACTAACCAAAAGCCTTAAAATTGGTTATAACGGATCGGAACTGGTTCAAATGACTAAAATAATTTAAAACTAACTGAAATCAACCGAAAATTTATTGAACGACTAACCAAAACTAACCAAAAGTATCCAAAAGCACCAAAAGGGGCTAAAACGTATCGGCACAGATTAAACATATTAGATTAAGTGGAAATTAACCGAAGTCTGGCGACTAACTTGAACTGACCAAAAACATTTAAACTGGTTATAACGAATCGCAACCGGTTCAAATGACGAAAATAAATTGGAACTAACTAAAAGTAACCGAAAGTTGATTGAATGACTAACCAAAACTAACCAAAAAAATTAAAATTGGTAGTAACGTATAGGAGCCGGTTCAAAAGACTAAAATAAATTAAAACTAACTGAACTTTACCGAAAGTTGGTTAAACGACTAACCAAAACTAACCAAGCGTAAACAAAAGCAATTTCAGAGAGCTAATTTTCAGTTAGTTTTAATTTATTTTAGTCATTTGAACCAGTTCCGATACGTTATACCCAATTTTAGTGTTTTTGGTTAGTCACCAAAATTCGGTTAATTTGTATTAATTTTAACTTACTTTCATAGTTTTAATCTATTTCGATACGTTTTAGCCCGTTTTGATGCTTTTAGTTACTTTTGGTTAGTTTTGGTTAGTCATTCAATCAACATTCGGTTACTTTCAGCCAGTTTCAATTTATTTTAGTCAATTGAACAGGTTCCGATACGTTATAACCAAGTGTAACGTTTTTGGTTAATTTTAATTAGTCGCCAAAATTCGGTTAATTTGGGTTAGTTACTTATTTTAATACCTTTTATCAGTTCAGTCGTTTAGCCCTCTTTGGTGTTTATGGTTACTTTTGATTAGTTTTGTTTAGTCATTCAATCGCTTTCGGTTAGTTTTAATTTATGTCAGTCATTTGAACCGGATCCGATACGTTATAACCAATTTTATTATTTTGGTTCATTTTAGTTAGTCGCCAAAATTCGGTTACTTTGGGTTAGTTACTTATTTTAATACCTTTAATCAGTTCCTATATGTTTTAGCCCTTTTTGGTGTTTTTGGTTACTTTTAATTAGTTTTGGTTAGTCATTCAATCAGTTTTCGGTTAATCTTAGTTAGTTTTGATTTATTGCAGTCATTTGAACCGGATCCGATACGTCATAACCAATTTTAATGTTTTGGTTAATTTTAGTTAGTCGCCAAAATTCGGTTAATTAAAGTTAATTTCAACTTACCTTAATATTTTTAATATGTTCCGATATGTTTTAGTCCTTTCTGGTGCATTTGGTTAGTCTTGGTTAGTCGTTCAAACAACTATCAGTTAATTTCAGTTGGTATTAATTTATTTTAATCATTTTAAGCAGTTCCTATACGTTATAAACAATTTTAGTGTTTTTGGTTATTTTTGGTTAGTCACCAAAATTCGGTTAATTTGAGTTAGTTTCAATATTTTAAATCTATTTCGATACGTTTTAGCCCGATTTGATGTTTTTACTTACTTTTGCTTAGTCGTTCAATCAACTTTAGTTAAAATTCAGTTAGTTCCAATTTATTTTAGTCATTTGAACCGGTACCGAGCCGTTCTAAGCATTTTTAATGTTTTTGGTTAGTTTTACTTAGTCACCAAAATTCGGTTAATTTGGGTTAGTTTGAACTTACTTGAATATTTTTAATCTATTTCGATGCGTTTTAGCCCGTTTTGGTGCTGTTGGCTACATTTTGTTAGTTAGTCGTTCAATCAACTTTCGGTAAAATTCAGTTAGTTTTATTATATTTTAGTCATATGAACCGGTTCCGGTACATTATAAGCAATTTTAATGTGTTTGATTAGTTTTGGTTAGTCGGCAAAAGTCGGTTAATTTAGGTTAGTTTTAACTTAACATTTGTAATGTGTTCTGATAAGTTTTAGCCCGTTTTGGTGCTTTGAGTTACCTTTGGTTAGTTTTGGTTAGTCATTCAGTCAACTTTCGGTTACTTTCAGTTAGTTCCAAATTATTTTAGTCACTTGAACCGATTCCGATACGTTATAATCAAATTTAATGTTTGTGGTTTGTTTTCGTTAGTCGCCAAAATTCGGTTCGTTTTGGTTAATTTTAACTTACTTTAATATTTGTAAACTGTTCCCATAGGTTTTAGCCCGTTTTGGCGCTTATGGTTAGTTTTGGTTAGTTTCAGTTAGTTCCAATTGTTTTAGTTATTTGAACCGGTTCCGACACGTTATAATCAAATTTAATGTTTTCGGTTAGTTTTGGTTAGTCGCCAAAATTCGGTTCGTTTTCATTAGTTTTAACTTACTTCAGTTTTTGTAACCTGTTCCGATACGTTTTAGCCCGTTTTGGTGCTTTTGGTTAGTTTTGGTTAGTCGTGTAATAAACTTTCGGTTAGTTTCAGTTAGTTTGGGTTAGTTTGGGTTAGTTAAATAAACAAACTAACACGATCTCTCACGCGTATGACGTCATGAATGTGGCAAATGTAGCATGCACATGTGCACGATTTGAGGCCCTATACTAGGAAAACAGAAACATTTTCAATGTTAAAATGCATTTTTAGATTGTCAGACATTCAGAATAGATTGGTTAAAACAAAAGTTCCGATATCATAATAATAAAAAAAATTCCCATATGTGGCCAATATTCTGGCGGACACTGTATAACATTAGTTGGATTTAAAAAAGATTTAACTATAACATTGTATCTGCCAGTTTTCAGATTTAATTGAATTTCGTGCTCATTCGATTTTAGAATATGCAATAATTTTGGAAATAAGTGTGCTGGAATGTGCATTAAACAACATTTATACAGACCTTTCAGGATCGCTTCTAGTAGAACATTTGAAATAAAGGCACTTATAACCAGGCATTTTTAACAAAAATAAAATAAAGATTAATTATTTTTCGTAACACTCTCGGACTAAACCAAAAGACTCGCGTGGCTCGCGTTTAGAATCACACTAGAGCTTGCCCTGACTATTTCTTGGGATGGCTGGCCATCCCAAGGAGGCGGAGCTTTAAACGAATTCTTGTTTCATGCGTTAGGTGGGAGGTTTCGCATCTGGTGTGGTTTTATCTGGGACCATGATACAAAGAAAAAAGAAGATATGACATTGCGCATGTGGGCGGGGCCTCGCCGATTCTCGACTACGTCATCGGTGACTTATTTTGGCGGCAGCCCACTTAACCTATGCTATTTTAATGTTATTTAGAGTTGTTGTAATTACAAATGACGGTTTTCAGAGTGTTTGAAGTAGTTTTTAATTAATATTTAAGTTTGATTTAATCGGATTTTGTTATTATCAAGGTTTAGTTCCTAATAGCTCGTCAAATATTACGTCGTAAATAATGCGTTGTTCTGTGGCTGTTTACAGACTGAATAATCAAGCGAAGGGCTGCACAAAAGCGAAATACATTAGGTTTTCCCAGTTTCCCTCCGAGGATGTTTTAAGAAAAGCATTGATAAACGCTTGTAAGAGATTGGACACTTTTAATGGGCTCTTTGGCTAGGGTGTGTTCGAGGCATTTCGAAGAAGATTGCTTCAAAAGAGACTTTCGGTTTTAACTGTTGGGAAGTTCGGGAAAAATTTAAATGAGAAGTGTTACTAGCCAGATTTGAAACACTAAAACTACAGTTTTCATAGATAATTACTTCGTTTTACATTGATTGTCTTTAGAACTAAGGTGTTGTCTCCGATACCAATACTACATGTATTGACTATGAACTTACCAGTCTTCAAGTATTAACAATAATTACCATAGACGGGTCTACCTAATTTGTTGACCATCGATAAAAGCTGCTGACCGCCCCTTTTCCAAGAGCCTAGAGTCACCAAATTGCACACGATGATGCTACTCGATAAGACTCTTCTGCTACCACCCCTAACTACCCCCTAACCCCCTCCAGAATTACACTTCCCTCTTGCACATTTTAATAAAAACGTGCTCTTTTCCAAGAGCCTAGAGGCACCAAATTGCCCGCGATTATGTTACTCGATAAGACGCTTCTGCTACCACCCCTAACTACCCCCCAACCCGCTCCAGAATTAGGGTCGGTCAACACGTTTCTATTAAAATGTGCAAGAGGGGAGTGTAATTCTGAAGGGGGATGAGGGGTAGTTAGGGGTGGTAGCAGAAGCGTCTTATCGAGTAGCATCATCGTGGGCAATTTGGGGCCTCTAGGCTCTTAGAAAAGGGGCGGTCAACACGTTTTTGTTAAAATGTGTAAGAGGGACGTGGAATTCCGGAGGGGGTTGGGGTGTAGTTGGGGGTGGTAGCAGAAGCGTATTATGGAGTAGCATCTATGTAGGAAATTTGGTCGCCATACCTTCTGCAAAAGGGACTGGTCAACATGATTTTTAGATGGTCAACAAATTAGATTTACCCACCATAGACAGTAATATTTATTAATATAGACATGATCAAATTGTATAAATATATAACTGGAAATTGCAAATTATGATTCTTAAATAAGCTCGTCAAATATTATTTGGTAATTAAATAATGCATTGTGCTGTGGCTGTGTACAAAGTAAATAATCAAGCGAAGGGCTGCACTAAAGCGAAGGACATAAGGTTTTTCCAGTTTCTCCCCGAGGATGTTTTAAGAAATGCATGGATACACGCTCGTAAGATATTGGACAATTTTACTGTGGATAATGCTAGGGTGTGTTCGAGGCATTTCGAAGAAGACTGTTTCGAGAGAGACTTTCGGTTTGTACTGTTGTGAAGTTCGGGAAAAATTTAAAAGAGAAGTGTTACTAGCCAGATTTTAAACACTAAAATTATACTTTTCATCGATAATTACTTCGTTTTACATTAATTGTTTTTAGAACTAAGGTGTGGCCTCCGATACCAATATTACATGTATTGACTATATGACTATGAACTTATCAGTCTTCAAGTATTGATAATAATTACCATAGACAGCAATAGTTATTAATATAGACATGATCAAATTGTATGAATATATAACTGTAAATTGTAAGTTATGATTCTCAAATAAGCTCGTCAAATATTACGTGGTAAAGAATGCATTTTGCTCTGGCTGTGTACAAACCATAGACATAATTACCATAAACAGTAATATTTATTAATATAGACATGATCAAATTGTATCAATATATGAGTGTAAATTGTAAATTATGATTATTAAATAAACTATTTAAAAATAAATAAATAAATCGGTTTTATTTGCTTTCTTTCTGGTGATATAAGTTTACTTATACTACGTTTTATGTCATATTACCATTATACAAAGAAAAAAGACATTTCATATTACAGTGATATTCTCTATTTTGATATGTATTAACAAACAATAATGCTAATTAATTACATAATATATGAAACTGTAAAATTTTTAGTTGAACAGAATAAATTATTGTATTTATTGAGCTCAAAGTAAATATAGTGTCGAATTATACATTTGTTATTCGTTAATTTAAATATCATATAGTTCAGTTTAATAAAACGGTTATAAATGTATTTATAAAGTATCCAGTATGAAACACCCGAACCGATAAAACGAAAATAGAAATCTTGTGAGAAAAAGCTCTTTCGCTCTTCATGTGCTGTCCTTAAATGTCCGATTTTTAACTAAATATTTAAAAATATATATGGGCTTAAAATTAATAATGACGTTAAAATGTACATATGTATCATCCTTATAACTTTGGGATCGGGTACCAAGATAAATATTGTTAAAATAAGGTTTAATAAAGTAGTAAATATAATGCCGCCATACGCTTGAATTTAAAATCAGTCACCAATTACGTCATGCGCACGACGGACGAGTTTTAGACAGCGATCGATCATATCTTGTATTCTTTGTATCATGTTAAATGACAAGTTCCCTGCCGCTGTCATAAAACTAGTCAGGTTCGGCCTTATCGAGAAATAATAGAAATGGTTATCCAAGCGATATACCTATCTGTAATGACTTATTTTTTATTGCCAAAACTAAATACGTTCTATAAATAAAAATAATTTTCACCCGTAACACTACATCTGAAAAATGTGTATTTCCAACGGATTTCGGATTCTGACAGTCTCATTTATTTTATTCCATCCTGAATAATTACAAAATCAGTTCTCAGTTCCATAGACTGCACTGAACTGAATTCAATTTGCGTATTGCCTAATCCAATATTTCCTTGATACAAACATTGTATCATTTAGAAAGTTCGCATTTGGCCTAGTCAGAAGAAGTTCTTCCTAATTTCGCATACTTCCGGGGACAAGAAATACGACGTATTTACTCCAAATTTCACTGCGTTATCAAAGTCGGCTGGGAAGTTGGTAGCGTGACTTTAAATGCCTCCTATCTATTTAGTTGAATTCGATGCCCTAAAGGCAGGAACTCTTGCTTTAAGTTTCATGCTTGCCCGAATTTAATTTACAAATCTGAATCATATAAGTAGGTTGTAGGTTTCTAGGTAACGAATCTCAAAATAAATTACTATTATTTCAAGAGTACTTATTAGAAAAAGGTAATGCTGATAATTCCATCATGTCATTGATAATAGCTATTGAATTCTAAGTTTTTCAAATAATTATTGATCGATATATCATCATGTACGTGATGTTGGGTAGAATCCCGTTTACTTTGTTTGCATTCTTTAGATAAACCGATCGTAACTAATCGACCTTTAAAAA
Source organism: Pissodes strobi (assembly GCA_016904865.1). Taxonomy (NCBI): domain Eukaryota; kingdom Metazoa; phylum Arthropoda; class Insecta; order Coleoptera; family Curculionidae; genus Pissodes; species Pissodes strobi. The sequence continues at coordinate 58,003 of MU182928.1, forward strand.
ATATTATTTTACAAAAATTGAAAATGCAAAACATATTTTAGATACAACATGAAATAGACACTGATGGCTAAAGGCCGGATTATATGCAAACAAAAACTTGAAAAATAAATGTTTGGTTTTTATAAAGTTTTAAAGCAATTTTAAGTACTGCAAGCAGCGTGTATAAAAATATCGTAAGATTAAAACGCATTATCGTGAGATCGTGAGACTTACGCCAAGTCCTAGGTGAGCGATTTACAGTCGACGCGAACGCGAAGCGCTGGCGATGCCGTACGAAAAGTTAATATAGTCGCACGGCATCGCCACTGATTCGCGTTCGCGTTCGCTGCAAATCGCTCACGTAGGACTGGGCGTTAGTGCCGAATCGTGAGATCTCACAATAAATCGTGAGATCTGGGATCACTGATCTCAGGCATTTATGAAGTATTTTTTGCATAAAATATTGCCGCATGAATCCAGGTACCCCATCTGGTCACGACAGGCTCAGGCGGTAATGGTAGTCAGGGAAATTTCGTAAAACCTCACTCTTAATAAGGCTTTATAAATATTTTTCACATTAGGTCATTGACAGGTAGTCAACCAAGAAAGTGCAGAATAAGCTAGCCCAAGGCGATCCACTAGGGATAACTGGGTAATCGCAAAAAACGGTAGGTACTCACTGCTGGGCGACTCGAATGGGCATTGAATACTTTGAATCACTCAATTCGCCAGGGGTGGATGAAATTTTTCCAGCTCTCTTGCAAAGAATATACATATACATTTTGCCACACCTTGTAGTTACCACCAGAAGCAGTATGGTCATGGGATACATACCTAAAGCATGGAGAAGGGCGAAAGTCACCTTCATCCCGACGATAGGAATGAAGGATGGGATAGACTCCAAATCCTTCAGACCAATCAGTCTCACGTCATTCTAACTCAAGACGATGGAGAAGGCAGTAGACAATAGTTAAATCAGATCCACCACCTTAGAAACGCGGCCGTTGAATGGAAGCCAGCATGCATACAGAACGGACAGGTCCACAAAGACCGCACTGTTCCAACTGACCAGCATGATACAAGAAACACTAGATGGAAAGTAGTCACGCCCTGCGCCTTCCTAGACTTCGCGGGAGCCTTCGATAATACATCCAACGTGGCTGTAAAAAGGGCACTGATAAAAAAGGGAGTGAACGACACAATATCTGAATGGATATGTGAGATGCTTGCCACGAGAATAGCAGAAATTTCCGTAGGCCATCCGATGAAGCCAGAGAGGCGGTGTATGCTCACCACTAACGTGGTATCTAGTGGTGGACGAACTTCTGGAAATACTGACAGACCTCGGCCCACATTGTGTTGGGTATGCCGATCATATTGTCGTCATAGCAAGAATAAATTTTGAGGTTACCCTATGTGAACTCATTCAAGCTGGACTCAAAGCAACGGAAGAATGGTGCCACACAGTGGAGCTGGAAATAAACCCATCGAAAACAACCAAAGTACTCTTCTCTAGGAAGAGAGAACTCCCTAAAAGGAAAGTTATCCGAATACACGAGACCAACATTAAACCGGGATCGGAAGTCAGATATATAGGCATAACGCTGGACTACAAACTCGAATGGAATAAACACATTGAAGGAGTTGTAACTAAGGCTATTGTGTCTCGATCGTTTGGTTCACTGAAACGGAAAAGCAGAGCATACAATCAACTCTCAACAAAGTACAACGCCTGGCGTGAATAAGCATAACAGGAGCAATAATAATAATAATAGTAATAATAAAAATAAGCTTTATTGTCTAACAGAAAAAGAACTTCCATTTACAAGACAATTGATTACAAAAAGTTAACACTGAATTATAAATAGCAATACTACAAAATAACTTACACATATACATATTTTCATACATTAAATTAGAAATTTATTTCTGAGTTTATTAGTGATCTGCGCTGGTGAAAGTCCGAAAATATCAATGTCGCCACACGATGTATTAAACATTCCTCTATAGACTGGTGCTTTAAGTAAAAAGTTTGTGTTTGGAGTTGCCAAGAAAAGCGTGGAAGGATTTCTGGTAGTTCGAGATGGCACGTGAAATTGAATTTGCGGTAGTAAATCGGAGCAATCGATGTAAGCTGTACAGATTTTGCTGATAAATTGCGTTAATAAAAAATTTCGGCGGTTCAACAAAGTTGGGACCTAGAATCTCTGCAAAAGAAGAAGCTGATCGCTGCCTCTGGGTGGATACATTCCATCACACTTAAAGGCAAGAAACTTCGAGTTTGGATCTTATGTAGCTAGTGAAAAGTGTTTTCATCGCTTGTTTGCTAGAGACGTCCTTGGAATTGCGTATGATAAAGCCAAGCATCTTTGTTGCACTGTTGCAAATATAGTCTATATGGGGAGCAAAAGTGAGCTTTGTGTCATATATTACACCAAGATCCTTGAAGGTAGAACATCTAGTGACAATTGAGTCACCCAATCTATAATCAAAATGAATAGAAGTTTGCGTGTTTGAAGAGGTCATAGTTAGACATTTACCGATATTCAAAGGGAGATTATTCAGCTTGCACCACTGTTCGATTGCTCCCAAATCCGCCTGCAGGCCATAACAATCATCGAGAGAACGCACAACTTTAAAGACTTTCAGGTCATCTGCAAACAGTAGTACATTACTTGAAACTTTATTACATATATCGTTGATGAAAAGAAGAAAGATCAATGGTGCTAGATTACTGCCCTGAGGTGCTCCACTAGTTGCCTGGAATTTATTTGATTGATGTCCCCGAACTTCAACATATTGCACTCTATCACTCAAGTATGACTTAAAAAACATGGTAAGGTCGGAACTAAACCCCATTTAGTTAATTTTTTGGAGGAAAATATTATGGTCGACCCTATCGAAGGCCTTCGAAAAGTCCGTGTAAAGTGCATCAACTGTCATCAAGAGCCCGACCTACGTATTGGGAAAAGAGTGCCAAATTGGTTACGGTACTGCGGCTGCTGAAAAAGCCATGTTGGTTTGGAGAGATAATATTTTTTACTGAAGTGAATATGCATTCGTATAAAGACATCTCGAAGACCTTCGCAAACGCACACAAATTGGATATGGGCCTATAGTTGGATGTATCCGATAGTCCCCCTTTTTGAAGATAGGTGTAATTTTCGATTCTTTCCAAATTTTGGGAAAGGCACTGGTTTTGAGTGAAAGGTTGAAAATAAAGGATAGAGGCTGAAGTAACGCATGGATGCAGTCCTTGACCAAAAAGCATGGTATCTTGTCTGCGCCCTGAGTGGTTATATCTTTTAGCTTTTTTGCTGATCGCAGTATCATATCATGTGTGATGTTCTTTAGCACAATATGTGTCCCACTATTGGTGGCATGATTTTGAATTACAGGATCGGTCGGACTGGTGTAAACACTTCTAAAGAAAGCAGCGAATGCGTTCACAATGTCAGTGAGATCGGACAGTTCTAGTTCTCCATCTTTAAATATTTAAGGGAGAGACGAAGCATTTTTTCTAGATTGTATCAAAGAATATTATAGTACACAATAGAAAACTCATCCCATGTTAAAAATTTGTACCTCCTATGGAAGCAGACTTTTCGAGCCTGCTTCCATCGAGCGAGTTTCGCCGTAAAAGCGACCGCGTGCCCGGCCACGTTGCCAAATATGTGCGGTTGAAATTTGCCTGGCGCGGCGTCAAAAGTAATAGATAATCCTACTAGGAAAATATTTGTTGGTCGTGTCGTGTTCGTGTTGTCATGCAGCACGCAGTAGCGACTAGAGTAGCAGGCGTGCAGGAGTAGGCGAAAAGAAGTTTTCATTTACATATACATTAAATAATTATTGAGATTTTGAGATATTAAATTCTAATCTAGGTATGGCTTCAAATGCTGGCCATTTATGCCAATATTTAACATTTTCCACTGTATAATATGATTGACAATGGGTGATATGCAAAAAATTTAGGCAAATAATTTTACTTAATTTTTTTGAAATAAACATACAAATTACGAACATCCAACAAGGATAGGTAAAGAGCAAAAGCAAATGCTTTATTTTATTCATTATTGTCAAAGATTTAGAAAGAAAGGTTATTTTTGTTCAACAATAATTAGAGACATCGTTGCCAAACAACGTCATCTTAAAGTTAAGGTAAATTCAAACCTAACAACTATTACCTGTACGATTATATTTTCTGTGAACAAATAATTTATTATGGGTGCTAAGTTATTTACGCGCATTTATTGTAAAAATTATATAATTTGGCGATTTCAGGTTGGCCAACACATTTTATTTCATGACACACTGGGGAGGACCTTAATATGTGAACGGAATACACAAGGTGTCTGGGAAAATGTGAAAAATCTCCCGGGTTCAAATAGTACACGAAAAAATAACGTGACTACTGACAAGTTTCTATATTTTTTCCCCTCCCTACGGAGGTATGGGCCCCTAAAGGACGCCGCTGGAAATCGTTTTTTCTTGAATAACCTCCAAAGTACTTGACATTACGCTCTAGCGGCCTTGGGACTACAAAATCCGCCCCTAAGGTTTCAAAAATTTAGCATGCTACATACCAAGGAAATCAAAAAAATCCTTGCAATGATATTTTGTGAACGCTTTCAAGACCATAATTTCAGCAATGTTCTTATATCTGACGAAAGTTGTTTCCAGCTTGGTGTCTCACCTAAAAATCGAGACCATTTACAGTCCAAATTCCTAAATGTTTCCATAGAAATAATGGTTTTGAGAGTAATATCACAGCGTCGTACTACACCTCTGTGTATAGTTGATGGCACCGTTAACAGTGCAAAGTATTGTGCCATTATAGAAGGTTTTCTAGAAGGAAACGGTTTATGTTTCTAAGGGGTAGCATATTCAGCAGTATAATGCACGATGCCATACTTCTGACTATATTTAAGTTTGAATTCAAAACGCCAACAAATTCATAGCAGCCGCTTCATCCGATCTGAGTCTCAGTGAACACACATTATGGGAACTAACAAACATTGAAGTGAAACAAGTAATGGCACAAAGTAACACATATTTAATTCGGTCAGTTTTGCACCTGGAGATCACCGAACATTATGACGGTTACCTAGTTTCGGGTGTATCTTCACTATACGTGAAGCGTTTAGAGATAATTGGAGGTTGTATATGTAAATGAGATGAACTAATTGCTGTAATTTTATAATTCAAGTAATAAAAAATTAAACCGAAAAATTTTAACTGTATTTTCGTTTTTCCGGATACTTTCTAGACAGGCTATATTACTAGCCTTTTAAAACCGTCACAGTATTCCAATTGTAAAGAGGACGTTGACAGGCAAATATTCTTATCTACTAATACAACATCAAAATCAAGAATAGCGCTGACAATGAATTTTTAAATGTCTTGAAAGTAAAGATGACATTTCTGATGCGGAATACACTAGTGCTGAAAATATATTAATTGAAAACGCAACATACACAACACCTTTGGAATAATGTGCTGCCACTTATTATACAGGGTATCTTATTAAACGAATAAAAAATAAATTTAACTATTTAGAGTGCTTAAATAATTTTGAGAGCTGCAATAAAAGTAATATTCCACTTTTAAAGGATTCAAAGCAAATATTTTTTTTTAATAAAAATTATGGAGGAAAATCTGGAGAGGTTTTAGTTGTGTACCAAAAGATGACATAGTTGTTAATGTCCAAAAATCATTTTTATATTCCGAAAATATTTTAATCTGTATGAGTCGAGAGAGTACCTTGCGGTAAAAATAACAGACAAAATTTTGGCAAAAAACGTTCGTTGATTGGCTGATAAAAATAATAATTGTTACAGACACAAAGTCTTTTTAATTGAACAGATGGTTGTAACTAACGTTTATATGTTTTGTAAATGGACATTAGATAAAAACAAAAAAAAGAGCAGCAAAAATTAAACAACCTTAAACATCAATAAAAAATATATTTTTTCAATAATAAAACAATTTAGATAGGTAAATATTACAGGTAAGATTTCGACAGATTTCCAAAGTAACAATTTTTTAGAACTAAAATAGTAAAGTACGTTTCAAAAACACTTTCTTACTTAAAAAAATTATTAGTCGAATATTTAGGTATTTACCACAAAACTTTAATAAGTTTAGCAGTTTAGCTCCTCTGCTTTGGTTAATTTATTGCACAGATTGTTTACGTATAATGTTGCCCCTTCTGACTTATTTATGTTTCGAGCTTAAAAAAATTCTGAATTTTATAGTTTTAAATATTATGTACCTATGTTACAGTTTTTGTCGAATAAGATTAGATAATCTATAAAATGTCGACATAATGTATTTACGACTTTTTTATTTTTATGTTATTTAATAATATTATATCTTCTATTTTATAGGAATAGTGTAATAATCATGGATGTTTTTATTATACACGTAGTATTTTTACATTGTCTCCGGACCTATATCCACCTATGCAAAATTTCAGCTCGATATGACAATTTAAATTCGAAACTTGGTCCCCATTTCCTAAATACAGTCATGTATCGGCTTAAAACCACGACATTTTTATATTTATTTCGGACCTATATTCGTATGCAAATTTTCATCGTCATACGACAATTTAAATTCATGATTTGACCCCCTCCTCCTAAATACGACCCTGTACCAGCTTAAAAATACGATAATTTTACATTCTTGAGGGACCTATATACGTATGCAATTTTAATGCTTGATATAATTTAAATTTAAAATTTGGCCCCCCTTCTCCTGAATACGGGTCTGTTCCAGCTCAAAAATACTATAACAATAATTTTACAATGTCCCCGGAGCTAGAAACGTATGCAAATTTTCGGCATGATACGACAATTTAAATTCAAAATTCTCCGTACCAGCATAAAAACACGATAATTTTATCCAAACTAAATACGTACGCAAAATTTCAGCCCCATCGGTTTGAGATAACTGTTTTAAAAGTATGTGTCTAAATTGTGACAACTTGCCTTGGAAAATGCGAAATAATAAAATAATATTGAGTCGGTATAAGTGGGAACATTTGGCAACACTGGGTCGCGTTCCGGCCGGCGACACGAGGGTTACCGCATATTATATTCGTTTTACGGGGGCATTGATGTCTCCGGACCGATTCACAGATTGCCATTTGAATAAGCCATCTATTCGTAGTAGAATTTTCTTTGATTGTATATATGTCCCAAATTTTGTAGGGTCACTTACTATAGAAGCTTCGGCCTTTCTGACATAATCGATGTGTGCGGCATCGATCATATGTTTTGTATTAGAGCGTAGAAGTCGATACTTAAAGTCCATTCAAGGCTATTGCGCTGTTACGTCAGAATTTCTGACGTCAAAATAAAAGATCCGTACGTCTTAGATAGAATCGTACGTTATTTTTTACACTAGCTAGAGCACGTTCCGTTTTTATCAATTTTACATACTTATTACTTATGGCAGCTTCGGAGTGGATTAATTCAATGCACAAATTCGACATGAAAATATAATGCCACCAGGAATAACATCAACATACATACAACAGCTTATTTACCTAGTAATCGTGCGCCGATATCCTTTGATTTGGGAAAGTCAAAAATCAACTTTTTCAAATTTTAGAAGAGGGCTATGACAATATTGTTTTAAGCGTCTGGGCACAGCTTAGTACAATCAGCTAGGACACTCCGCTCGTGAGAACGGTTTGCGCCGATCCTTACGCATGGCGCCATTATGGGGAAGATCACGGCACTAGCGTCGGTAGCGGCTATTTGTTCCTTAGATTTTGAAATAATTGAACATAGGCGTAGTTAAAAGTGTTGATACCGATTTCGTATTTTTATATCATGAGTTTCTCAAAGATGGGACACGTTTGTGCCGCTAAAGGTTGTATTAATAAAAAATATAATTGTGATAGAAGCTTCTTTCAGTTTCCTAGTGATAAAAAGAGGTAAGTATCTAATCATAACTACGATATATGTAATATTTTCACGGCTTAGTACAAAGCTGTGATATTTTGTTGGGTTCACATTTCAACTTGAATATTCTTATTGTATATTATGGGCATGTCTGTGCAAAGCAATGAATGTTTTGTCATATCATGCCATCATTCTTTATGTCATCAACTTACTTCGTAATTATATACTGGTAATAGTTATTTGTATTTTTAGAGCGCAAAGTAACGCATTGCCGCCTGACAATAGTTATTTGTGTATTTAGAGGGCAAAGTTACGGATTGCCGCTTGAGAAAGAATGTTACTGCGCGACGCGTACCGGAGCGCAGTAATCTTTCGAAAACGGCAATCTTACTTTGCGCTCGAAAAACACACAGAACTTTTTCTACAACCGCATTTTTTAAAATTAAATCCACATTTTTCTCTATACTTATTCTGAAATTTGCAAATGACTGTCAGTTTCGACATATTATATTCGGGTTTCGGGCATATTTAGAACAGGAATGCCATCAACAAACTGTAACAAACGCACGACTGTCATTTATTTATATTCGGTTTCCATGATCCATATCCGTCCAGTGTGCTATGAATGGCACACTGGACGGAAAAAGTGAGATTTTTCTTTTCCATGTTCGCGCTAGAGCGCAAAATAAGAATCCACGGCATTCGTCGATTTTGCGATTTCATTTGAATTTAGCAATTAGTTATTTTGCGCGCGGCTGTAGAAAAAGAACTTCTACAGCAATTTGTGTAACTAGTTAATGAGTAGGTATTGACATGCCAGGGCTGGGACAACGCCCTACCCGGGGCGACCTTTTAGGGTTTCGCCCTTAATTTTTGGAGTTATTCTTTTCATATCTTTGGAAAAAGGCGCCATTTATCGGCGGTCTCCTCTTATGGCTTTGCCTTCCCCCGGGGGTCCCATCTTTGACATATTCGGAAAAGGGAGCATCCGGGGATGAAGCCCTAAATTGGGACTCCATAAGGCCCAAAGCCCTGAAATGGGGCCCCTTCGCAGATTTTAAAACGGGACCCTCGGGGGGGCGAAGCTTTTGCATGGGGCCCCGGTGTGGGAGTCTCATATTTGACACATTTGGAAAAGAGGTTCCCCCTGGGGCGAAGCCCTAAAATGGGAACCCATGGGGAGGCCCTAGAATGTGGCCTATGGTACGGGAGTCCCATTTTTTACAGATTTAGAAATGGGGCCCCCGGAGGCGAAGCCCTAAAACTGGGCCCCAAGCTTTAAAAGGGGGCCCCTGATACGAAAGTCCCATGTTCTACAGTTTTGCAAAAATGGGCTTCTGGGGGGGTGAAGCCTTAAAATTGGGCCCCCTTTTTTACAGATATGGGAATGGGACCTCTGAGGGCGAAGCTCTAAAATGGAGACGGAGCCCTTTAATCTAAATACCCGAATAAGCGTGTGAAAAGTACAATTTGTACACGTCGTATGCAAAGTATATTTTTCACACGATGTTTGAAATGTCCAATTTTCAAGAGCAGTTGTTAGTGCGTTTTTGCCTATTTTCAGGGCAGTCGGAGAAAAAATTATATTTAGGAGTTATACTATACTCTTAAAAATATTGACATTAATTTTAAAAATATAAAAAAAAAATTAATTAAACATATGGAGGAATCAATAAAATTATTATAGTGTAGGTACTTTTAGTCACAAACCGCGTTGATGTCAATTTATTTTCGCTTCGCCCTCAAAATAGTATATCTATTATTAAGAAATAACTAATAAAATTGTAAAATATTCAAAATACCCATGTAATCATTGCCTTTTTCACTGATTCCGTTCAAATGTATGTATTTTAGTATTTATTTTAATTTAATTACCTAATGGTTATTTGTGGTTTGACCATATTTTATATTTGTTTTATTTTTCGACTTGTGAAATTACACCCATGTATAACTCTTCTTAAATAAATTGTGTCTTTGTATTGTTCCAATATGTTTATTAATTTATTTTTCCTTCATGAATACGATAATTACTAATAATCGGCATAGCACCTAGCACCCGAGTTTAACCAGTAACCTGAAAATACGGTACTGTAATTCAAAAGTAAAATATCCTTAATACGGCGCTGGATTCTGTCCCCGGTGCGAGAGCGACAGCGCGAGTTTCGCCTATCTTGCATTTTTTTCTGTTCGGGGCCAATACTTCAAAGGTGCCGGCCGAGAGACTTCCAGCTGATTGTTGTACTAAGCTGTGGTCTGGGCATCTGAATAAAACTTTTGACAGTTCGTTTAATTTAAAATAATAATATGCTTTTTATCGTCTAAAATCCGTTTAAAAACTATTTTAAATTGCAAAATTGTATAAAAATCGGAAAATTCGGACTTTTTTACGCCGATAGCCATGGCTTCGGACGAATTTGTCGTGGATTTTGAAGCGAAAATTCATTTTAAATTCAACCGTCCATTAAGAATAAGCTGTGCTATGGATCCAAATACACTGCGAATATAATAATTAAAAAATAATACTTTTGACGGTTCGTTTGACTTAAAATATGCTTTTTTATCGTCTAAAATCCATTTAAAACGATTTTAAATGGAAAAATTGTATATAATACCGCCCTAGCGGCTAGAATTGGTTTGCGCATTTCCGTCTCATTTGCCGAGATTTGTCCTCATATTGCCGCGTAAGATGTTTACACATCAAAAATAATTTTTTTCTAGAGATATCATTTTTTAGGATTATCAAACAAATAAAAAATATATATTACTTACATTGTGCACAGCTTTCCAGGGTAAAAGTGGCATACTAGCATCTTTTTCACGTGTGAAATTATGCATTAATTTTAAAATTAAAGCTTGCTCTTTCTGACTGAACCGGTGGGGCATCTCAAATAGTATATTATTTTAAATGGAGGAAAAGTGATACTTTTCATGGCGCGCTCGTGTTTAACAGCCGAACGGAGTGAGGCTGGTAATAGAGAGCAAGCCATGAAAAGTAACTTTTCCTCCAAATAAAATATGCTGTTTTTTCTTCAAATGTCGACAAATTAATGCAAAAACATCTCTTTTTAATTGTAATAATATCTAATTATTATTAAAGATAAATTGGGTTCGCAAGGCGGCTTAGACCACGGTCGTAGGTGGCCTTGCTTAGACCGGTGTCGATGAATATAATGTAACATAAAGCTGCCAGTGGACACTGTCAACAATAATTATTTTTTGCGATTGCGTTTTAATTCCGTATTGATAAGCAGTTATTGAGTAAGTTCGATTAAATAATAACCAATTTGTTCCTAAATTAGTGATTTTTAGAAATGCAGTCACAAATTGAGTGAGAAATACAAATTGTAGTTTAATAAATTTTGAGTTGTTGACGCTTATTTTGTTGTCTGTTTGTATTGTATTTATGTTGCTATGACAACACTTTTACCTCCGCCGGCGGAAAAATGAAAAGTGAAGCTCCGGCGGAGGAAAAACGAAACTTCACGGCCGCCTACACAGTCGAGTAATGACGGATTTACTGACGTTTGAAGAAAAACGATTTTTATTAGCAATTATTAGCGTAAAACACAAACCAACTACCAACAAATCAATAAATGAATTAAATCTGTTATTTTCGTTATGATATTTTTACATTGACGCCAATCGAAATCGATGTCAAAGATTCCAATTTGACGGACCAATTTAGTACATACGTTCATTGCATAAAGAAAGATGGAATGATATGACATAACAGCGCAATCATGGGCGTAGACAGGATTTTTTCTCAAGGGGGGCGAGCCGTAGACAAGGCCGCAGTAGTGGCAAATTTTTGGGGGCCACGCCCAATTTTTACACAAAAGTCATGGGTCGGTTAAATTCCCAGGGGGGCCACGGCCCCCCCTGGCCCCTCCCTGTCTACGCCCATGAGCGCAATAGACTTGAACGGACTTTAGTTTTTAAAGTGTCTGAGTTAATTCGTTTTAATTTTTTGAATATTCTATGTTTTCGTTTAATACTTTTAATTATAGTAGATGTAAACCAGACAGGAAATTTCCTTTTTCGGATAATCGACCTAGGCACGCATACCTTAAAGATGTTATATAACACTTCGTAAAACCTAGCACAGGCCTCATCGACATTTTCGGAGCCTGAAACAGAGGCCCAGTCTGAATTTATTATCATATTATATAATAACGGAAAGTCTGAAGTTGAATCTTGATTGCTCAATATTGACAGGAAAGTTGTGTTTCTTATTCAGTTTAAGTTTAAAAGCAATATTTATTGTGGGATGGTGTGAGTCTTCGCCAACAAGCGGCGAGAGGTCCCTTGACACAATGCATGAAAAACTGGATAAAACCAAGTCCAGTATTCTATTGAACGAGTTAGGGATAGTGTTATACTGGAGTAATGTGAAAAGATTGCAGAAATTATTTAAAACCGCCGCCCTTGAATCTGCATTGATGCTTTCAGAAGTAAAAGTTGGTAAATTGAAGTCGCCTATTATTAGTAGATTTTTACCATACAGGTAGTGAATGGATTCAAGGTACTCACAGAACGACGATAATTCGGAAATAGACATATTAGGCGGTATAGAAATAAATGACCAGGAGAAAAGGGGGAAAATAGTTGACTTATAACTTACAGCCTACTACACCAATTTTGGTAATATTGGTATTAATAATCTGGAGATCAAGTTGTATTGCTTTGAACGACCTCTTAACAGCAATGATCACTCCCCCACCTCGTGATACACCCATTTGGTCAATTCTTCTATCACATCGAAATACTGAGAAGTCGTTACCAAATAGTTCATTGTTACCAACATTGTCCTGCAACCAGCTCTCCGTTACTGCTATGATGTCATGGTCCGTGCTACACACAGCTTTATAGAATTCGTTGGTTTTAGTGTTGAGTCCTCTCACATTCTGGTATAGGCAAGACAAATTACATTCGCAGAAGTGCTGCCTGACGAAACGGAAGAATTTGCGGCGTGCGATACATCGCTTGCGATAGTTTGTGTTTCTTCTAGGTATTGGTAGTTAGGTTGGATTCTATTCGTCGATAAACTAAAAAATTCTTAGATGGCGCTAATATGTAATTGTTTACAAGAAATATGATAAGTTCTTTCTTAGAATCGTAGCTCAGGACACCATTTACATTAGCAGAAGTGAGTGGTACAAAGGGAACATTAGCTCCATGCAAATAAGAGATCACAAAAGTGTTAATATCATGAATAAAACTATTTAGGACTGGTCTATTTAAGCGATATCCACATCCGATGACAATTAGGTTTGTGTGGGATGTTTCCCGGGCTAGTCTGTCCATTTCGACCTTCGTTATGCTTCGCCCAATTATTGCGTCAAAGCTTGAAACAAAAATAAGGACAAAGTCGTCCTTGTTAAACTTATTACATAGTCTTGAACACTCACAGATAAGTTCAGATAGTTTAAATCTATCATCGAATTGGCAGTTTATATCGAAGGTCTTTTTGGTTAGATTTTTTAACAGCGCACCCGTTCCTTTGGCATTATTTCCTCCCATGATTAGTAGTCGCTTCTTTTTTGTTGGGAGGCTAACTCCATTAGGTATAAGTGAAGGTAATTTTGAGCAGTCGACGTTCATGGTATCCATAGTTTATATACTAGCCGTAGTTTTTGAGGATATTAATTTTAGGATTGTACCGACGTCACTGCTTCTTAAAGCCGATAACTCCTCTCCAAGATGAACATTTTCGTTTTTGCTTTCTTTAAGGTCTTTTGCATAAACTTCAATTTCAGCATTTAATGTATCTATGGTAGTAAGGCAGTTTTGGTTTATTTCGTTAAGATCTTTAAGTTGTTGAATTATATCAGTGTTTTTATTTTTTAGCTCGTCTAGATCCTTGGCGAGAGTTATGTTTCTTACAAGTGAGTCTCCAATATTACTGTTTATATTGGTCTGCGAACTATCGTCGATGGTTTTCGAAACTTTTTTTACTATCTTCAGTATTAACCTTGAGAAGATCATTTTCTTCTTTTAATGTTGATATTACCCTCTTCAGTTTAATTATATACTCTTCGTGTTTAGTTGTGAGTTTGGTAATGTAAGTATCCCTCTTCTTTATATCGTTTATTGCTGTTGCAGACAAGCAACAGTTGGTTATATTCGTATCGAAATAAGAATACATTGCAATTGTTACGCCCCCCTCGTAGATATCGTGGATCATATAATCAATAAATACCTAGTCATAACATCCCTGCTAGCAAGCTAAAAATAGAACATCTCACACGGCACGATCTTACAGTCAGCCAATCACGTAATTTGCCGCGTCACCTCTCTTTACCCCTATCGGCATTCGGCGCCGTTCGGGTTCATCGATTTTTATAGTTTAGTTCGACTAGGTCCTTATCATTGATCGGATAAAGAGGGTACAGAGACTCGCTCTGTCGCTTGGCGCCAAAATTAATGGGCTGGGCATTTTTTCTCGTTTTCTCGTTTTGGAAGTGACTGTGGAAAACTTAAGTTCTCGTCCTGTGTAAAGCGTGGTTGATATAAGTACACATACATATATGTTATTCTGATAAAGCGACAAAGTCTGGTAACAGAGTACCTAAATAGTGAATTACCTGTGTAAAGTGTAAAGTAAAATATTCCTGAACGTGTGTTCAATAAGTTCAATTCAAGTCCAAGAGACTCACGTACCTATTGAGTTGTTCTCAATAAACGTGTGCTTAGTAAAATAAATACAATTGTTAGTGAATTAAGCCGAGTTGTTTAATTGTGTATATCTCTTCTCATTGAACCAACGACCATATGGAAATAGACGAAAACCTCTGTGTAGGATCCTAGGGTTAGTAGAACCCCTGGTGCTAACAATTGCCTTATCGAATTGTTTGTGTGCTTTTTTGTATTGTGGAAGTTCATTTATTTCTTTTTTACAATCAAAACAGTAGAACGATATCATCTTTTATTGAGAGCGAGAGCGTCTGCCTCGGTTGTGGAGATTTTCGAACAATTTTTACAGATAATTACTTTGCAACCGTCGCAGGATGCACCAAAAATCTCGTCGTCTTTCGGTATTCTTTTAAAATAACAAACACCGCTGCAATGCGAGCAATTGAATTGTGGCATAATGAATTAGGGTAAAAAATTAGACAGGGGAGCAATCAAGTAAAAAATGGAAATATAAGACATAGGACACACACTTCTCGCCTTGGGGTCTATCAAGACATTTATAATGAGACAAACTAGGGAAAGGGGACCCAGGTAAAAGCTAGAAAGGAAAAAACTAAAGGGAAGTTGGGCAATATATATTTTTTTAAGTTTATTTGTAATAAATGTATTTTTATGTTATTCTTGCTATTAAACTATTGCTTTAATTTAAATATGTCGGGTTTTGGCAGTGTTAATAAATTCGTAAATTATAGCGGGTATGCACGCTAAAGCTCTCTAATCGTAAAAATAAAAAAGTGGAGATTTGTTTCCATTATTTGTGGGTAAATATTTGAGGTTATATCTAAAATGTAAAAGAAATTTGCTGTTGTTTTTCTTAATACCCTCAAACCTGACAACTCATTAACAATCACTTACACACCGATAAAACTTGTCAAACAGCAGTAATCGAGGCAATTGTGGGCCTCGCTCCTCTACACATTGTTTTAGAGGGAGCAGTTAGACAAGCAATGACCAGAATCACAAGAGAGGGGGCGAGCGAAGGAGGATGGCTTAGAAAGAGGGAGTTAACATCCCTAACAAAGCATATACTACTTCTTGGGCTCCCCAGGGACAATATAGTCAAAAGATACAAGTTTGAAAAATATTTTACCATAGTGATAATCAGTAGAGAAGAATGGAAAAGAACACCACAAGAACTGAACAGGGGACCGGAGCCGGAGTACTTGGGAAGCAAAGGGCAATGGGAAAACACCCGGACATATTCCAAGCGGAAATTAACGGCATAAGAAGATGTGCGCAGTTCAACCTCGACAGAAACTATAGGACGAAAAAGATTGTCATATTCTCAGGCAGTCAAGCAGCCATCAAAGCGCTGAGCTCAACAACAATCAGTTCCAGAATGATATGGGATTGCCTAGATAGGCTAATAATAAACTAGGCAAGAATAACAAATTATATAGAAGGCAACGAAAAAGCAGGCCAATTGGCAAAAGTAGGAGCACAAACCTCGTTTTTAGGACCGGAACCCTTCTGTGATATAGGAACGTACACCTACAACGAAGAATTCAGGAAAGAAGAGCAATCCAAATGGATCAGTCTATAGGAACGCCTTCCTAGATTAAGGCAATCAAATATGTTTCTAGGGCACCCTCACCCAGGAAGATCAAAATACCTTATAACACTGAGTAAGAACAATCTCCGCATTCTCATCGGCTTTCTGACGGGCCACTGCCGGTTAAGAAGACACTTGGAGAGAATTAAAGTTGGAAACGAGGACATTTGCCGGTTTTGGGAGGAAACTCCGGAACACCTATCACGGAGTGCGAGGCGGTCGCGAACAGGTGAATGGCCTGCTTCGGATGCTGCATCATCGAACAGGAGAAACTTTCATCCACAGAACCACCCAGATTACTTGTTTTTATTAAAGCCTTGAAGCTGGTACTTTGATTGAGACTCACATCAACGGAATCACCATGGGAGGGGAATAAAATAGATCTGTACAGGTCGCAGTGTATTAACACCTCCTAGATCATTCATTTATTAATTCATAGGTCATTAACCAACGGGAAGGAAGCTCTATTTTCCGCAACCCTATTTAATCCGTGAACTAGGCACGTTACGTGAATTAAATTTTCATAAACAAAACTTGAATAGAACGGGTAACTGTAAGGTTTTTTGATTTTTCCAGGTTTATCTTCTATCATTTTTCCGATCATTCAATTCAAATCAAATCAAATCAAGCTTTATTGACACGAAAGAAATAATTCCTATAGACAAAGTACTAAGATACAAAATACAAAATAATAGATACAAAATAAAATAGCAGATATATAAATATTTCCGAACTACATCCAGACACACAAGAACGTTTACCATTTCGAATTACATTATAAGTTTTAAAAGTTTTCCCCATGAAACTCGGCCACGCTATAACAGGCTCGGGAAACAAGTAATTTTCTAACTCCCCTTTTAAACCTCTTATCATTCTGCATCCGCTTTAAGTGGATGGGTATGTGATTAAATAGTTGCCTACTGTTATAAATGACAGTTCTTTGTATGTGTATGAGTGGGTATAGGCAACGGTAAATTACCAGCACTCCTAGTGGAAGAATGATGTATGGCGTTTGTGCCACTCTCATTTTTTTTTTGTGTATTAAGGTAATAAGGTTAACAAATTCCAATATAAACAATGCCGGCAATATTAGTATGCCGTGCGAATCTCTCGGACGGCCCTCACAGATGCATCCCATCGCTCTTTTTTGTAAAATAAACACGGTATCAAATAGTCGCCTGGAACACACTCCTCAAAAGCAAATCCCATACCAGATGCGACTCGATCAATGAAAAGTATGTATTCCTAACAACGTGAGCATGCTGATTTTTTGAGATAACTCTAATCGCATAGCAGTTGAAGCAAGCCTCCAACTAAGCTTGTTTATGTGGCCCTCAAATTTAAGTCTGCTATCAATAAAAATACCCAAAAACCTATTCTCCAACAAGTCATTTAAGCTGTCACTCCCCAAACTCACAACAGCCAAGTTACATTTAAAGGACATCACACTAGTCTTCGATACATTGAGTGACGAGCGGTTTGCATCATACCACTGCTTAATCTTTGCCAAATCAGTGTTGATAGTTTGGCCGAGTACCGTGACATCCGGATTATGCCATAGAATGGTTGCGTCATCCGCAAGCAGGGTGAACTTTCCAGTCATATTCAACCCTAAGAAATCATTAATATAGATTTTAAATAGTATCGGCCCAAGAACCGATTCCTGAGTCTAGCTTCCCTTTTTCAGAACTTCTTCAGCAGAGTGGTTTCATAATCACGGAGTCATCCCGACCATTTAATTTCCACTTCATAATCAACAATTACATTGCTACCCACCAGGCTACGATTTTAGGATTGGAACTGCGTCCTGGAATTTCCCGATCCTCTTTTACAGTCTCCTCATCCGCCCATACGAAATGAAATTACTATCACTCAAGTCAAACCAGTTCAGGGTAGAGTTAGGTAGAGTTATGAGTAGAGTTAAGAGTAGATTTAAGAGCCTGAAATAAAATTAAACGAACATCAGACGTCTCGAAATGGCGTCCTTGTGCTGCTAAATAAACTCGCTTTCACTTAAATAATTACCCGTTGGTTAGGTGTCGGTTAATCCATACTAAAATGCCATGGTGTCAAAAGTTATTACAATCCAGCCTGGCTGCCATCAATTTCCGGAGAAATTAAAACATTTTGACGCCTCCGTCACTGCCTATCACCTTTTAGGCCTGAAGGTCTAATCAAAAGAGACTCGTGCTTCAGCTACCATCGGTTTTATTTACTCAGACTTACAAAAACTGATTTCCGCAGGATTCACAGTGCACACGAAATCAACCTACAGTATCAGAGTCGGCACGAGGTCAATTCAAATACCGCCAACTAAGTAAACATGAACTCACTTCCTAATTGGAAAATTCCGTAAAATCTTGATCAAAGCTCCTTCACAAGACATTCAGAATTATGTAACTGTCAAAACAAATCACCTAGTTATGTCACAATCTAAAGAAAAAATGTAAAATTGATAGATGCATTGCTGGTTGCCTATCTACATCGCCACCTTTTCATATTAAATTCAAGATACCTGCAACCATATTCACCATATGCCTGCAGCCCAGCAGCGTAGACAAAACAATTCCATTGGTGTGTTAGATTATATTGAAGTTTGCGAATGTAAGAAAACAAATTAATTGTTTTTGGATATTTAACCGCGAATTGACACAGAAAATCTGAATCTCTGACATTGGAACGAGCATACCCAAATGATTGTTACGCACCGGTAAAAAAATAGGCTAGGCCTATTATTACGGCAAGCATGCCACGCAATCTATTTCAGTTACTTACAGCATTTATTCGTTTTGACTATTCTACTAGAGCTGACGTAGAATGAGGGAGAAACTGGCGTCATTCCAAGAGCTATTTGATAATTTTGTTCAGAATTGTATTAGTGCGTATTGGCACACCATCGCATGTCACTATAGATGAGCAGCTTGTTTCATTCAGCGAAAATGCCCTTTTTGGAGTTTACATGAAGAGTAAGCCAGATAAATACGGCATTAAAATTTTGGCTGATAGTGAAAACTCGTACAGTAAAAGTTTATAGGTTTATCTTGGAAATATAAACAATCGACCAAAAAATCAGGATGAAAGAATGATCCTTGATCTTATTAAACCCCTTGGCACTGAATATGGAGTAAATTTACTAACACACAAGTCTATCACTAACAACAAACTTGCTGAAAGAGGACTTACCTTGTATGGAGCACTCAGAAAGAATACATTTCAAATTAGTTGCAACCCAAGGCTTATATTTAATAGCATGTTTGCTTTTACTAAAGACCACACCCTTGTGTCCTCCCCTAGTACAGGCAAAGCCGTTATTTTACTATCTACGGAGCGTAATAATGATCTTCTTGCAGATGAACCACTTAACAATAAACCGCACATTAAACTTCATTATAACGTTGCAAAGGGTGCAGATAAATTGGTAAAGCAATACTCTGTTCGCAAAATTTGCAATCGATGACCAATGGTAATTTTTGGACAAATATTAAATATTGCATTACCTAAACGCTTGCAACAACATTGAGAAACTTGATGCTTATTAATTATATATTTTTCACTTGATCCTAAAGAAAATCCCATAAATTGAGGATTACA
>MU182928.1:77737-93235 GCA_016904865.1 Pissodes strobi
AGAGCCTGTTTTGCAGAGTACTCTTTAGTTTAGTGTTTTTATTGATTTTTTATTAAATAACATGGGAACAACTTAAATTATTTTTAAATGTAAGCAGGTCTGGAAGGAATAATAATATTTTACCTAATTGTAGAGAAGTTCTCCAACTAAGGGTTTTACTACACAGTGTGTCATTTGGCTATTTAGGTTTTAAACAATATTTATAAGTAGGTATGTTCACGTACATACACCGAAAATAATTCTAATTTATACATTGTTTAAGTTCCTTAGATTGTGAGCTTGCTTATCGCGTTAAAACATCATTAATATATTATGTTAGACAGCAATTACTACAATATGGAAAAGCCAGTGTCGAATTATATATTAAGGATTCATTCATAAACACCCATGTTATTAGCATTATGAATGTAACACTTACTAGTTAATACACACAAATTATAAAACTAAGGCTTCATTAATTCAATTTTATCTTCCAAAATTTGTAAATAGAATTTCGAACTCTGAGTGCCACAAGTATGGGGTGGCTCGAATTTGAGTCTTTGTATGTGGAACTCGAAAACCGTAGGAGATACAGTGTCGGTTGAATTAGGGCAAAATTGTGCATTTAGGTACCTAACAATATGCCGTTTAGAAAGTTTAAAAATTCCTAGTATTTCCGGAGATATCCGGAAAAAACCGAAATATTGACATATCGTTTTATTCTTCCTCAGCTTATTTAAAAACGAATTTCAAATTGAATTGCACTTTTGCATTGCCACTTTATCTGCTCTATCCATTGGTGGTATCTATTTTTGAATACGGCGTTTCGTCTTCAAGGGACCATCATCTTCTTTCTTTTTTTAAATATGAACTTTTTTACAATTTTTTTATTGTTTTTCAGATGATCTTGCCGTTATTAATATGAATATGTTTTTAATATCTTCCTTAAATTTATTTTTTTTTTATTAATTATTTATTTTGCTGTGAGGTAAAAAATAAATTAAATTTACTATTTTTTATTTCTATTAAAAATAATGGTTTTAATTTTTTACTACTACACAGAAAACAAAATAAAATATTTGTATAGAATATAAAAATTTCAAAAGTAACTTAAGCTATTTAAAATTACGCCGTAGCAAAGTAAGTAATTTCAAAAAAATAAAAATGGAAATTAAAAAAAATAAAAACACATATTAATAATGACAATATCATCTGACAAATGATAAAAAAATTAAATTTCGTATTTAAAGAAGGAAGGTGATGATCACCCTTTGAAGACGAAACGTCAGATTCCAAGCCGGATACCATCATTGGATAGAGCGGAAAAAGTGGAAATGCAAAGGTGCAATTCAATTTGAAATTCGTTTTTAAATAAGCTCAGGAAAAAATAAAACGATTTTTCAATATTTCGGTTTTTATTCGGATATCTCCGGAAATATTCGGAATTTTAAAACTTTTTAAACAATATATTGTTAGGCATCTAAATACGCAATTTTGCCCTAATTTATCCGATACTGTATCTTTTAAGGCTTTCGAGTTCCCCGTACATAGACTCGAATTCGAGCCACCGTGTACCTACATAGATACAAATATACTTGTTTGTAGAAAAAAAGGAATTTTGAACTAATTAATGTTCCACTTTCCTTTTTGGATATGATATTTTAGATAGCTATAAATAATATAATTTTTTATAAACACGAAACAAGAAAAATAGTCTTGCCCACACGTCTTTGCCATAATATGTATGTTAAGGCTTTCGCGCCAATTTCGTCGCGTGGCTACGTCATAGTCACGACAGAGTAGCTGTCAATGAGAAAATCCGGTTGATGTAACCATCCTTCTCTAGTTTATTATTCTTGGCCCGGGTCTAGTTGAGTCCCCCCAAAAGCTGGATAGTTTCGACTGGCCAATCTTCTTTGTATACAAAATTGTATTTTAAACACTCTTCGGTTATTTTTTTAAATTACCTTTAGCATTATTACAATGTATTAATCGAATTTGCGAAAATAATTTCGAAGGAAAATTGCATAATACATTTTCATTATTTGAGCAATAACTGATATGATTTATCATTCAGATGAGAACGGGATAGATGCTTGATTCTTAGAAGCACCTATTCAAAAAATATATATTAAAATTAGTCAATTTCTGGCAATATAAGAAAACACAGGTTTCAAGTACTTGTACGAACAATTCGTTTTAATTTACAACTTATCTAAGTCCGTACCAAGTAGATCATACTACGAATCACGATTATAAAGGGATCTCACAAAAATCTTATCGAAATAAACATGTAAATAAAACGATTCTAGCATATATCTAAGCTTTAACGAATTTATTCTTATATAAAAAATAAAATAAATAATATGTTAAGGTTACGAAAAAAATATTTTTCTACAGCCGCGCGCAAAACAACTAAATACTAAATTCAAATGAAATCGCAAAATCGACTAATGCCGTGGATCCTTATTTTGCGCTCTAGCGCGAACATGGAAAAGGAAATTCTCACTTTTTCCGTCTAGTGTGCTGAATGGTCATGGAAACCGAAGATAAATAAGTGACAGTCGTGCGTTTGTTATAGTTTGTTGCTGTCACTCCTGTTCTAAATATGCCCGAAGCCCGAACATAATATGTCAAAACTGACAGTCATTTGCAAATTTCAGAATAAGTATAGAGCAAAATGTGCATTTAATTTAAAAAAATGCCGCTGTAGAAAAAGTTCTGTGTGTTTTTCGAGCGCAAAGTAAGATTGCCGTTTTCGAAAGGTTACTGCGCTCCGCTACGCGTCGCGCAGTAACATTCTTTCTCAAGCGGCAATCCATTACTTTGCGCTCTAAATACACAAATAACTATTTTATTTCCAATATGCTTACGAAAATAACATTTTTCTACAGCCGCGCGCAAAATAACTAAATACTAAATTCAAATGAAATCGCAAAATCAACTAATGCCGTGGATCCTTATTTTGCGCTCTAGCGCGACCATGGAAAAGGAAATTCTCGCTTTTTCCGTCTAGTGTGCTGAATGGTCATGGAAACCGAAGATAAATAAATGACAGTCGTGCGTTTGTTACAGTTTGTTGCTGACAATCCTGTTCTAAATATGCCCGAAGCCCGAACATAATATATCAAAACTGACAGTCATTCGCAAATTTCAGAATAAGTATAGAGAAAAATGTGCATTTAATTTTAAAAAATGCGGCTGTAGAAAAAGTTCTGTGTGTTTTTCGAGCGCAAAGTAAGATTGCCGTTTTCGAAAGATTACTGCGCTCCGCTACGCGTCGCGCAGTAACATTCTTTCTCAAGCGGCAATCCGTTACTTTGCGCTCTAAATACACAACTAACTATTTTCTCCATTAAAATAGTTCAATTTTACTGACTTTCGCGGCGATTTTTGTCATACAATATAAAATCCGATATATTTCTTGAACGAAAAGATATTTTTGAGCCACTCTGGATGTATAAACCCTGTTACAATTGAAAATTCTGATACATTTACTCATTTTTATTAATATAATAGAATATACAATTATATGGTTAGAGTACAATTTTATTATACATGGTATTCTATTCTAAGCCAAGTTTCACTACAGTCATGGGCTCTACTTGCATATAGTTTACAGATTCTCTATACCAACAGCTTTTTGTATGAAATACACAGGGCTGTCCATGATATTCTTGACAGGCGATATTTTAGAAACCTTTTGTAAAATTGAAATAAAATTTGGTGAGCTTATAAAGTGCAATATTATTAAATATTGAAAATTCTATTGTTTTTATTAAATTTTAGATTCTATGAAATAATTGAAATATTAAGTATAGGTACTACACACTTTCAAAAGCTGTATAATTGAAGCGGTTTAATTTGAGGCCACACGGCTTGCAATTTGCTGTCTTCATTTTCAATGATCTCGCAATTGTCACCAACTTCCGGTTTAATAAGAAATCGGAAGTGATAATGTTGAACGTTCTATTAAACTTAAAGTTGATGTCATATCGAATTGAATCAATGAATGGCCTATGAAAAACTAAGATAGGAAAGGGCAAACAGAGTTGTTCTAAATTAAACCGTTTTAGTTATCTAAAATTATGTAAACTGTCGATTATCAAATGACATAAAAAACTGTTAAATTTGTGTGTAGGGTGTGCTGTGCAAATGTATTTAGAATATTTGTCGAATCTAAAAATACTTAATGAAAATTCTTCAGTAATACTTCTAAGTTTATTGGAGACTTGCACTTTTTCTGCCATTGATGCCCATGGGAGTCGCACGACAATCTCCTGTAGGGGCGAATGGCATCAAACAAGCGTGTTTCATTCAACACCTGGTTCGTGAACTTTGAAATAATTTTTACGATTTTTTGCACGGATTATGCCCTGTAAAGACAATAATTTATTTGTGTGTGTTTTTAATAATACAATGTATGTGTAGCGGGCACGCATTCAAAAATAGCCGCCATCTGCTGCTTTAACAAATATCACGATTCACTATAATATATGATAGTCCTACGGCCCGCGTACATTCAAGGCTGATTTTCACATATAGGACTGTGCACCGACTGTGTGCCTACCATGCTGCGGCCGTCGCGTCGCGGGTCTTCTACATTTTCACAATAGGACTGGGCGACCGCAAGACGGTCGTAGCACAGTCCTTTATGTGTAAAAGTAAATAAGGGCTTCAGTGCGTTTTATATGGAACATACAATTTTTTGATTTACAGCGAAAACGGCACGGTAGGCCCACAGTCGGTGCACAGCCCTGTATATGAAAATCAGCCTTTATGCAACGATTTCAAGAAGTTCCGTTATATCAACATTCGATTGTATCCCTATCATGTAGTTACGTATGAGGTGTCAGCTGGCTAGGTAACGGTGGGGATGGCCGTGAGAGGGTTGAACACATAGAAAAAAAAATCGTGACCTGAAATCATTTCAAGAAACACGAAACTTTTATGCAGAAAAGGTTATGTTAAATAATGAACATTGGACGTTGTCAGCTGGTCGGCGGGCGGTGGATTAATTGTCGGCTGGAAGTCCAAATTGGTCAAAAATGCGAATCATAGAAACGATATCAAGAATTATGAAACTTTGGTGGATGCTAATATTTACAGTGAGATTTACGAAAAAAACTGTCAGCTGCATGTATGTGGGTGGAAAAGTTGTCGGCTGATGCAGTTAAGGTTGCGCGCGCTGCTTTTCGGCGCACCCACGCACCGTACCTTTATCGCCCAGTTGACAACTTTTCCACCCACATACATGCAGCTGACAATTTTTTTCGTATATCTCACTATATATTAAACGAAGAGTGAAGGCTGTGTGCATGTACGAAATGTACTAAATGAAAAACTATATATAGCATCTGCCCAAATTTCAAAATTCTTGGTATCGTTCTTGATAATGTGTATTGTTTAAATTATGCGTGGAGCACTCGCAAGATGAAAGTTAAATCAATATTAATCTGATTGGATTTTCAATTAATTATTGCACAATACACAATTCTATGTCATTAATAATGCAATATTGCTTTAAATTATTAATTACAATTTTTAGTTATGCAAAATTATATTATTTATTTTTATAAAAATATGAAATTATGAATGCATTATTTTATCCAGTAAAATAATAATATATAATTTGGGCAAAAGGCTCTTTCCATTTGTTGACAAAAATTGTTTTCTCAAAGCACCCTTATTACCTAAATAATTTACGTGAGTTATATCGCCTTCTCTTATGGAAACCGCTGACGCGTAGTTTGCTGAGTTAGCAGTGCAAGTTTATATATTGTAATTTCTAGAAACATATGTATTAATATTCTTTGACATGTAGTAGTGTCAAGTACTTTGTAATTTTTATCGAATAAATATTTTTTAAAAAGAGTTTTGCCATATCAAATAAGTTAACTGGCGCAGTCGGTAGGATCGTCAAAAAAGTTAGTCAAATCGGTGATACTTTTTGTGGCGACACGTAACAATCGGTCAATCGTTTGTTCGGGCAACGAAGACTTTTCGAACGAATATCGGAAACTTCATTAAGACTCTGAACTTTCGAAAGAACTGTGTAAAGTGTCTGCGGAGGTGTTTAATTGCTGAATACTTTTCCGAGGACTACTTGGGAATTGCCACCACATCGGGTAGTTTCGCAAGGACCATAGCATTTTGGGCAGGACCAAATCGCCTTCCAGGAAGCTAAAGCCTTATAGAGAGATATGGCCAAAATTCTTCTAGTAGCGTAAGTGTAATTTGAAAATTTTCATGTCCGATATAAATGAAATTTTAAACAATTTGGGAAAATTAACAATAAATCCTCCTTCAACTGACTCTGAAGGAAATTCCAATTTAAATAGTGAAAACTTTTTAGAAAGCAACATACAAATTCCATTAGTTGAAAGTGAAATAGAAATTAATAAGTTATCAAATCAAATCTTTACTATTTTAAATAACGTTCCTCTTAACGAAACTCCTAGTATTAGTAATACAGATAGTTATAGAGTTGATTTAAGCACTATTATAGAAAATGAAATGCCCGAATTTAAATCGGAATATTTAAAGTGCGTCCCTGAATTCGATGGAAATCCCAATGATCTTAATCGATATTTATCAACTTGCCAAACCTTAATTGACCATTTTTATAATGCTAGGAACCCTACTGATTTTAATAATATTTTCTTACTAAATAGTCTGATAGGAAAACTAACGGGAAATGCAAAAATTGTGGTGAACATTCAAAACGTTTCTACATGGGACGAATTAAAAGAAAATTTAAAGCGAAATTTTGCTGACCAAAGAGACGAAAGTTGTCTCAATAGGGATCTTGTTATGCTAAAACAAAATGTAAACGAACAACCTAGCCAATTTTATGATAGAGTTCTTTATATCTTAAATTTGCTTTGTTCATATATAGACAGTCATGAAACGATTGATTCAGCGAGAACTTTGAAAAAGGCCTTGTATAATGATCTTGCTCTAAAAACGTTCCTTTCAGGATTAAAAGAACCTCTAGGGACAACAGTACGTTGTATGCGTCCGAATAATTTAGCCGAAGCCTTGCAATTTGTGACGCAAGAAAATAATATACATTAGTTTCAAAATTTAACAAAAATATCGCTAAATCAACCTTCAAACATCTTTAAAATGCCACCTCAACCTAATTTTAAAAATTTCCAGTTTATACAAAATTATCCTATGAGACCGAATTTTTCTAATAATAATTTCCAAAGGCCTAACAACTTCTTTACACCTAGGCCCAACAATTTCCAGTCACAGTCGGTAATTCGACCAAACTTTAATAATTTCCCCCAAAGATTTTCAACAAATTCAAGAAATTTTAGTAGACCCCACAATCACCCAATCGCCCAAAATTTTCTACACATGAACTTTACAATACAGAATCGTACCAAAATCCTGAAGAATCAAACGAATATTGCATTTCTTATGCCAATAACGAAAGCAAAGATTATTATAATTTAGATTTTGAAAACAATCACGAAAATAGTCCTGAAAATTTTTACCAACCATCGACTACTGATTTGTCTTTTAGCCAAAATCAGTACTCTTTTCAAAATCCAGAAAATGATGAATCAGGCGAGTGCAACGGAAATAAAAATTTTCACGAAGTCACTCAGATCAACGATCAGACTTAATAATTTCTTTAAACCGTCGAACACCAGTGAGCTACCTTACATAATTATTCCAGAGCATAATCTTAAGCTTTTAATTGACACTGGTGCAACAATAGTATATTATTTTATATGGAGGAAAAGTGATACTTTTCATGGCTCGCTCGTGTTTAACAGCCGAACGGAGTGAGGCTGGTAATAGAGAGCAAGCCATGAAAAGTAACTTTTCCTCCAAATAAAATATGCTGTTTTCTCTTCAAATGTCGACAAATTAATGCAAAAACATCTCTTTTTAATAATAATAATATCTAATTATTATTGAAGATAAATGGGTTCGCAAGGCGGCTTAGACCACGGTCGTAGGTGGCCTTGCTTAGACCGGTGTCTGTGAATATAATGTAACATAAAGCTGTCAGTGGACACTGTCAACAATAATTATTTTTTACTATTGTTGCGTTTTAATTCCGTATTGATTAGCAGTTATTGAGTAAGTTCGATTAAATAATATCCAATTTGTTCCTAAATTAGTGATTTTTAGAAATACAGTCACAAATTGAGTGATAAATACAAATTTTAGTTTTATAAATCTTGAGTTGTTGACGCTTATTTTGTTGTCTGTTTGTATTGTATCTATGTTGCTATGACAACACTTTTACCTCCGCCGGCGGAAAAGTGAAAAGTAAAGCTCCGGCGGAGGAAAAACGAAACTTCACGGCCGCCTACACAGTCGAGTAATGACGGATTTACTGACGTTTGAAGAAAAAATCATTTATAAATCCTAATTTGGCAAAAAAATATTACCCAAATTCTATTTTTGAAGACCCTTTTATAGTTAGTACTGTATTTCAAAAATCGACACATAGACATAGTGCATTAATACCAGCATCGACAATTTTTAATTTACCCACTAGACAAAACCTTAAATTTTACCTTTTTCAATTTCATAACGTATTTGACGGTCTAATAGGGCTCGACAACCTTAAGTTACTTCAGGCTAATCTTGATTTTAAAACAGGATTTTTAATAACACCTTTTGCCAAAATAAAACTTAGCTTTCATAATATACAAACAGAATTAAATTGTGTTACTGTAGCCCCTAGAACGGAACAAGTAATTAAAGTTAAAACGTCCATTAGAAAAGGTGAAATTATTATACCACACCAAAAATTTCAAAATTGCGAAATGCCAGAATGTTTAACAGTAGCGAAAAACGGGTACGCGATTACTACAATTCTAAACAATTCATGTGAACCGATAACTCTAGATTTTTCACAACCCATCGATACCGAAAAATTTAGCAGAAACGAATGCCAAAACATTGATTTAAATAATTTCGACGAATTGCCTAAAACTAATTTCGATCTCTCAAAAATTCGGGTAGACCACCTAAATTCCGAAGGACAAAAAGCAATATTAAATCTTTGCCAAGAATTTTCGGACGTGTTCTACCAAGAAAATACTCCCTTAAGTTTCACTAGCAAAATAAAGCACAATATTAAAACTACCGACGAAATTCCGATATATACAAGATCTTACAGGTATCCTTTTATTCATAAGCAGGAAGTCAAAAATCAAATTAAAAAAATGCTAGACCAAAAAATAATTAGACCATCTAGTAGCCCATGGTCCAGCCCGATTTGGGTGGTTCCAAAGAAAAAGGACGCATCAGGGATACAGAAATGGAGGGTCGTAGTGGACTACCGAAAACTCAACGAAAAAACCATCAATGATAAATACCCACTACCCAACATTACTGACTTACTCGACAAGCTAGGTAAGTGTCAGTACTTCACTACCCTCGATTTGGCGTCCGGGTTCCACCAAATTGAGATGAGCGAAGAAGACATTCCTAAAACAGCTTTTAATACGGAAAATGGCCACTATGAATACCTAAGGATGCCATTCGGGCTTAAGAACGCCCCCGCCACCTTTCAGCGGATAATGGATTCAATTTTAAGGGGAATTCAAAACGAGAAATGTTTAGTATACCTTGACGACATTATCGTATTTTCAACATCCTTGCAGGAACACATGGATAACCTTAAAAAGGTGTTCCAACGCCTAAGGGAATCCAACTTTAAAATTCAACTTGACAAGAGCGAATTTTTGCAGCGTGAAGTAGCCTATCTGGGACACGTGGTTACCCCACAGGGAGTCAAGCCTAATCCGGATAAAATTTCCGCTATCAAAAACTATCCTGTTCCATCGACAACTAAACAAAGAAAAGGTTTTCTCGGTTTGCTAGGGTATTACCGCAGGTTTATAAATAATTTTGCAAAGATTACGAAACCCCTTACAAAATGCCTTAAAAAAGGAGCCAAAATAGTTCACGATCAAGAATTTTTAGATTGTTTTAATACTTGCAAAAATTTATTAATTAACGACCCAATTCTACAATACCCTGACTTTTCAAAAACATTCAACTTGACAACGGATGCCAGCAACGTAGCCTTGGGTGCAGTACTGAGCCAAGGACCCATCGGTCAGGACTTACCAGTGGCGTACGCTTCGCGTACACTCAACGATTCAGAGCAAAACTATTCGACAATCGAAAAGGAATGTTTGTGTCTGGTGTGGGCGTCAAAATATTTTAGGCCATACTTGTATGGGCGTAAATTTAATATCGTTACTGACCACAAGCCACTTCAGTGGCTATTTTCATTAAAAGATCCCAATTCCAAGCTGATGCGATGGCGAATCAAATTGGAAGAGTTCGATTACAACATAATATATAAAAAGGGCAAGGCCAACACCAACGCAGATGCATTGTCACGCATCGAATTACATGTTAAGGAAGGTCAGGACGGATTTAGTCTTAAACAATACATAGAAGATTTCAACAAAGAACTTGAAGATGAAAATCAACAGTTCAACCAGCCCTCAACTTCTCGAGAGCACGAAGACATAGACCAAGCTTCTATGATAGTTCAGCTAGACGAAAATCCCATAGAAATCCCAGAACCAGACGAAGGTAGCACCATTCATTCTAACAATGACCAGGATCCTATTGTCGGAATCCCAATTCTGGAAAGCCCTGAAACTTTGGCGCTAATCAAATTATAATTTCACAAGTAGCACACTCACCAGCGAAAGACCAGAATGAAAATTTTATTTGAGAAAAAACGACGTTTTTACGTTCAAATAAGTACAAATAATTTTGAATCCGACATCTTGAATTTTGTAAAAGAAAGTATAGTTCCAGGAAAATTGTACTATCTATATTTCGAAACTCAAGAATTGTATGAACCTTTTTGTGAAGTCGTAAGGAAATATTTTAGATGGCCCTCGTTTCAATTTAAAAGGTGTCTTAGTAAACTTATTGACGTCACAGATAAGGAAAGCATCCCTGAAATTATAAAAAATTATCATGAGGGAAAAAGCAACCATCGAGGAAAAATTAAAAACAAGTATTACTGGCCCAATTTGAAAAGCTCAATTCAAACTTTTATAAACCAATGTGAAATTTGCATACGAACAAAATATGAAAGGAATCCTATTAAAACCCAAATGAACATAACACCTACCGCAGGAAAGCCTTTCGAAATTATTCACATCGATACCTATACCCTTGAAAAAACAAAATTTCTCACAGTGGTCGATAGCTTTTCAAAATATGCCCAAGCCTATATTTTAAAATCTTTAGCAGCAACAGAAATAGCAGATAACCTGCTATCCTTTTTCTCTCATCATGGTGTGCCAAAACAAATAATCTTAGACAACGGGACGGAATTTAAAAATTCAGTAGTTACCGAATTACTACAATTACATAAAATTAAAATCCACTTTATTTCACCCAATCATCCTCAATCGAACGGCGTAGTGGAACGTTTTCATTCCACCATCGCAGAACACATAAAATTATTAAATGCTCAAGGTTTTAGTAAGTCAACAATATCGCAAAAAATGATTTACGCAATTTTAGCTTACAACCATTCAATACACTCAGCGACAAAATTAAAACCGATCGATATCATAAATGGTCACATTACCTCAGATGATCCATTTGACATAAATTTGGAGCAACTGCTGCTCACGGATTATATTACTGACCATAAAGAACGATCAAAATTGCTTTACTCAAAAATTAACGAAAAACTGATTCAAAATAAAGAGAAATTAATAAACAAAATAAACGCAAACCGTGACGCCCCTGATTTAATTGAGCCAAGTCAAGAAGTATACATAAAAAAGCATACTCGCCAAAAACTTGCCGAGAAATTCTCAAAACCCGTGGAAGTCATATCAGTTAATAAAGAACGTAAGACTGTAACTTCTAATGTTCAAGGTAAAGTTCACATGGATAATGTAAAAAGACCTCTCAGGAATACATACAGTTTCGACTAATTAACATGTGCATTTTTTTATCACAACATGTGTATAACTTCAAGTTACATTTATCTTTTACCTTAGTTACATTATCGTGTATTATATTTCAGCTGTGTCGTCGTGTTTCTCCCAGCTGTAATTGGGATCGAAGATAAAGTTATTCTCAGAAAATTAGATGACAATCCTGGATTGTTGCCGATAAAAATAGGAAATGCTAAGATTCGCGATTATCGTTTCACTTTAATTCATTATTATGACCTTAACCCGATAATCTTAGAAATAAACAAATTGCATTTGAAATCAGACAACGTAACGACCTTATTAGCAACACATTCAGAATATTCAGCTGACGCTGCGAATTACTTAAAAATATTAACAATGACACAAGTAAGAGTAGAAAATAAGATTAAAGAAATAATTCCTCACCCTGATAGAATTAAAAGAGGCCTTGTGAATATGCTTGGCTCAGTATTTAAAGCAATAACCGGCAACTTAGATGCCGCTGATGGTGAAAAATACGAACGGGTTATTAAACAATTACAAAACAATGAAAATCAGTTGTCGGAAAACATCTTGAAACAAAATTCACTATCAATTAATGCTATTAGTAAATTTAATAATATGATCAATCAGGTTGGCAAGCATGAAAAATTAATTCAAGAAAAAATTAATCAAATATGCTATTTAGTACAGAAATCCACTTATAGGGAAAATTCCATGTATATCAAGGACACACTTAACCAAATAATTAATGTTTATGAAATCCTCGATTCCATTCTCCAGGATATTGAAAACTCTATGACTTTTTGTAAATTAAAAACAATGCATCCAAGCATCATAAAAACTGAAGATCTTTTAAGTGAATTAATTACTTTACAAAAAAGGGTAGGTTCAGAACAAATGATTATTAATCCAGAGCTTGAAAAGGTTGCTTTATTTGAAAAAATAATAAATATCGATTGTTTTGTTCTAAATAATAGAGTAACATATTTATTACACATGCCAATTACAACTTCTGAAGTTTTTGAGCTTTTTCATTTGTATTCTGCACCAATATTTTCCCAGAGTCGGTTTAAGGTTGTTTTGCCGCGAAATAAGTATTTAATTAAAAATAAATTACACTACGAATACCAAGACCAGGCTTGTCAAAAGGTCACGAAGTTACAACACATTTGCGACGTTGAAAAGCTAGAAGACATTGAAGAATCCAATCCTTGCGCAGTAAGCCTACTGTCATCTTCAAAAGACACCTCCGCATGCAAGCAAATTGAAACACATTTCCAAGAACCAATAATAAATCAGTTGGCCGATTCTCAACAGTGGTTATTCGCTTTACCAAAAGAAGAAGTTGCCAAAATCAATTGTAATGCTCAAGTAGAAAAACTGCGACTGCTTGGAACATACATTTCCGAAATTCCAAATGGATGTCAAGTTATCATCAGAAATAGAGTCATCATAAACGAACAGAAGCAAACTAACATTTCTGTTCACCCAGTCCTCTTTCCTGATATAATAGTTGGTGCTCCGAGCCCACTGCCGACGCTAAACTTGAGCCAACATTTAGATGACTTGAAACTCGATAGCCTGCAGAACCTGAAGACCCAAATAATCGCCAATAAGCCTTTCATTATCACCGACGAAGTTTTCGACTATCCTTCCATCTGGACCATTCTCATATATGGATTTCTGGTCCTTAGCTGTGCCTACCTGACATACCGAAAATGGTGCCGAAAACTGGTTGTACGAACGGAAAGAAGAACCGAAGTTCAAGAGCATCAGCCAATTCAACTCCCCCAAATGGCGTAGTTGATTGTAGGGGTGGAGGAGTTATATCGCCTTCTCTTATGGAAACCGCTGACGCGTAGTTTGCTGAGTTAGCAGTGCAAGTTTATATATTGTAATTTCTAGAAACATATGTATTAATATTCTTTGACATGTAGTAGTGTCAAGTACTTTGTAATTTTTATCGAATAAATATTTTTTAAAAAGAGTTTTGCCATATCAAATAAGTTAACTCGTGTCAATTAAGATTTCCAAAAATATCCGCCTAAAGTGAACTAAAAACTTTAACGATGTATAAATCATCATAGAAAATAGAAACCCAGGTATAATTTTATTGAAAATAAAAACATCATATTTTTTATAAATGTAAAAAAGGTAATTATTTATGTAAGTACTTCGTATTGTATACTACGTGTTACACAGGGCCGGACGCAGAGGTGAGGGGGTCAGGGACATAGAAAAAAGTGGAGGCCTTGTCAATTAGTAAATATATACATATTGATAATTTTATTTCTCCATTTGAAAAACAAATTTCCACTCTTAGAATACATATTTTATTGTCATTTTTTGAAAATGATTATTGCAATAACAAACAAATTTTATTGCTATAAAATTTTTGAATAAAAGATTTGTGGAGGCCCTCAGTATGTGGGCTGTGAATCCGGCCCTGGGTTACATGAATAGTTTCTAAGGTAACTAAGTAACTATAACTAATATGTTACAGGATTTTAATGAAATATTTTAAAAAAGCTTAATTAGAGCTCTTAATTAGGTACGCTTTTCTTAAATATATAAAACTAAAAGTAAAATCTCTAAACTCAAACTTTAAATTAAGCACCATATTATTCACGGTATCATGTTTTTGGAATAAAAAAATTTCTAGAAATAAAAAGTTACTCAATTTGTCATAACTAAACCGAACCTAATAGGTATATATTATAGGAACTCCAGAAGATACAAACTATTAAGAAACAGGGCTAACTAACTTACATATTGTAACATTCCGTTTTCGGAACATTAATCATAAGCAAGTTTTGATGGGCCCTGGTAGCAGTCATGTCCTTGTACGTAGCTTTAAAGGTGTTATCTGTATTCCTTGCGCTGGCCCGAGAAAACTCGGTCTGATTGGGGCGAATGGTGACGTCGCCGAAAAATTGCCGCTGCGCGGACTTGATGGTTCGAAGGGACCGGTTTTGCTGTGGAAGACTCGTCCTTTTTTACTAGAGAAGCCGTGATAGGGAGTCTATTTTTAAAATTTGTTCTCGCCAAGTTAGTTTGGGTTAGTTTGGCGGATTTTGTCGACTTTCCTAAAAGTTATTTCCGTTTTGGTTCTGGGAACCTCGTATTGATTATGTATAGTGTTGTAAAATATGGAATGTGTCGTGTAACGAGGATTTCTTTTGTTTGAAACGGCTTCCTCTAGGAAAAGTCAGCCATTTTAGTTGGCGTTTTTTTGTGTGCCCTCCGCATTAAGAGGTGAGGGTACTATCAGATATTTTGCGTTTTTGTTTTCGGGTTTAATTTAACTGCCTTTTATTACATTCTAAATGAAACCCTTTGTATTCGATGCAAAATTTAATCCAAAAGGACTTCCTATAAAAGCATAACAGAGCGCTTTCGGCCTACGCCATCATCAGTGTTACTTGTCATTGGACATGAAGAGCATATCAACGAAGAGTAAACAAACAACACCAACAAACAACGGTCAAATCACAATTAAAAAGTTAAAAGTCACATTTTAAAATGGTAACATAATTAAAGGACAATGCCCAAAACCACGCTTTTCGTGGAACGACAA
>MU182928.1:93335-109339 GCA_016904865.1 Pissodes strobi
TTTTTAATTGTGATTTGACCGTTGTTTGTTGGTGTTGTTTATTTACTCTTCGTTGATATGCTCTTCAGGTCCAATGACAAGTAACACTGATGATGGCTTAGGCCGAAAGCGCTCTGTTAGGTTTTTATAGGAAGTCCTTTTGAATTAAATTTTGCATGGAATACAAAGTGTTTCATTTAGTATGATTCATACATGCACACAGATACTACTCTTCACTTAATTTTATTGCATTATTTTTCACTTATCATTTATTTCGGATCCGAGTACCTAAGCTAAATGATTTTGGTGTGACGTCATCCTAATTAAGGAGGCAATTAGAGCTAATGTGTCTTTCGTTACTGTTAAATTATTCGTGTGACGTCAAACTGATACGAGAATAATTCAAGCTCGTGAGTTCTATATTTGAATAAGTTAGTCGTTGTCTATTTGTTACTCGGATTTTATGTACTGTCGAATCATTTTATTTTATTTCCGACGAAGTGTAACGTAGATTTTCGGTAATTTTAGTGGTCCAATTTACTTGACCAATCCGAGGCGATTTAGATACGGGGGTAATATATAACCATTGCTTTCGTGTTTTTTTCTGATGGCGACATTCGCCACAATCTTTAAGTAAATAATGCTAAGACTGCTGTTTTTTGTGGATTTCATTATAGTACCGAAGTTGGAGTCTTTGCCATGGAAGTTATGTTTTTTTTAAATCTTAATATTTGTTTTGCAAACGACTTCGTGTTGTTTGATCCGTTTGATTTTTAAAATAGACACTAAACTGGGAATTTCGGTTGTCGGGTGCTATTTAACGCCGTTTTGTTTATCCTTGAACTGATTCGGTATTGGGGGAAGTCTCTCATCATATTTTATAATGAGAGTCCATATTTTTGGTGTATTATCATTCATAATTGTTTACTTTATTGAATTTTGATTCTCGGGTGATTAACTTGAGGATGTAGGCACGCTATCCTGTAAATATGATACCAATTCGTCTAGTACGATGGTTTTATTTAAGTTGATTTAGTGATATTCGTTCGATATGCGGACCGGACTTGTACTTTTCACTTGAAATGTTGAAGTTCGGTGAGAGTTATTCTATGTCCTGAATAATAATATTGTAATGTCTTTCAGACCATTTATTTGTCTAATTCATGCCGTTTGATTGTTTTCATTTAAGTTGCTATTGATTGGCTCATATTAGAATTCTTTTATCAGTATAGCGTACATTTTATCCGTGCCAGTATAGAAATAATGCTTTCATTCGCGATTATTTAACCTTTTTTGAACTATGGTTGTTATTTACGGTTTTCTATGAACATGCTCGTTTATCATTGCGATGCCGAGATCGGCTTAGATATTAGTCTGCTTATTTTCTCCTTTTGAAAGACTCTATATTTATTTTTTTTGAACTAATGATGACGGCTTCCCCTGGTCGAATCTAATTTTTGTAGTTTCCGTGCATAATTAGTATTAAGCTATAAATGCAATGTTTTTTTTTTCGATTACTCAAATATATCGTTACGAGGGTGCTTTAATTATTTATTCTTCAACTTTTGGTTCTTTATTGACTTAGATTTAAAATTTAAAAAGAAATCTCTTGAATCATTAATTAGTAATGCTGCTAATTTATTGTTTTTTTTTTTGAAAGATGGTATATATTAGCAATCGATTCACATATCATGGTGACGCGTTACTAGGAAATGCTTCCATTCCTAGGGCCGTTCCCCGGAGGCAGAAATCTGCTGTGCTACCTGACGAGGAGTTAGGAGCCTCTACGCCAGGGTAAACCTTGTTAGTTGGCTTACCTGCCTACTATATTTCGGGACTAGCGGAACTAGTCTATCCGGAGTGACCCGATTGTCCTTGGACGGGTGAGACGAGTTGGTCGTCGACGGGTTGTGCCCCCCAGCCGGGTAGGTGGACAGGGACACTGCTAAGCTCAGTTAAGTGCTAGATTAGCGTAGATTTAATTCTTTTCTGTTCCCTTGGGTTTGGGAAAATTTGTTTTTGCACACTATATGTTTTCTTTTCCCTTTTAATCAGTTTAGAGCGCCCCCTTTGTGATCACAAAGTACTAGTCTTGCTTATAGCTAGTTTTTTTTATTTGGATAGTTCAGCAACTGGTCCCACTATTTTGGAAATCTTGAACGCTGCCTTCACTTTTATTATTTATTAGTGGCTCATTTGGAGCTTTTTGGAATAAAGTGATAGTATTGTTCTTGCGGCGTTTCATTTGGCTCGACGATTTGCGCATTTTTTTTAATTTCAGCTCATCTAGATTCGGTTGCGCCCAAAGAACCTCTCTCCGGAGCTGTGGGCAAATTGCGCGCACACCTTACAACTTGCTACGGTGCCTTACGTTCCGATCATGCCGGGTGTTTATTTTAGTCAAGGAGATCTGGTCGAATTCAGTAAGTAGTTATTATTGTTATTCTCGGTGGAGCTCGTCATAGCTTCATGAGCATTGAACAACCTTTTTTTAAATAAGAAAAAAATTATTCTTTTAACCCATATATAAAAAAAATCTTAACATTTCCATATACACGGAAAGCGCGTCGCAATATTATATAACCGCATACATAGCTCTCACATTTTTAAAATCTTTTCGTGAACCTAAGATAATAAAAAGTAAATTTATTTAGGTTGTGTGAATTGATTTAGCTTACTTATATAATTTTTTAAGAGTTCACCTTTTTACATTTTGTTCCACTGTCAGGATGATCTTGTAAAAGGTAGCGCTGAA
The DNA here is from genome assembly GCA_016904865.1 of Pissodes strobi. NCBI lineage: Eukaryota > Metazoa > Arthropoda > Insecta > Coleoptera > Curculionidae > Pissodes > Pissodes strobi. The sequence continues at coordinate 96,070 of MU182928.1, forward strand.
TCATTTCCAGGGTACTGCTAACAGTGCTAACATCCTTTGGAAATTTCGTGCCGAAATTAAAAAAATAAGGCAAAGCAGACGTGAAAACTTACTTATTTACCCTTCTATACAGGGCAGCGTGCATGCGACGGTAAACACGATACCAAGTAATCCAAGTATACTATTATTTATCAAATAATGGCTAACTATACCTACGCCTCACGTCGCGTTTCACAGAATGAATCGATGTTGATGCGCATGCATGGCTAGCACGCTTTTTACTAATTCTCTGTGATTTAACTGTAGAGTAATTGAAATAATAAAGGAGCGTTACAGTCGTCTGTAATTTTGAAAAACACCGTAAAAATGTCGTAGTTTTATAGTAATTATAACTTATTTGTACAACTTCTAGCGTAATATACAACAAAACTTACAGAATGTCGTAATATAAACGAATTTCACCAATGTCTGTAAAATCACTAAATAGTTCTGTAAATTGTCGGTAAAAATTACTAAAATATTTACTTGAATTTTGCTGTAAGGATATAAATAATAGTTTTTAATGAAATAGCTGAAATATTTCTTTTTTTTATTTTGAAAACAGAATTATTTTGTTTTTATAGCAGAATAATACATTCATAATTTCATATTTTTATATAAATAAATAATATAATTTTGCATAACTAAAAAATTTAATTAATAATTTAAAGAAATATTGCATTATTAATGACATAGAATTGTGTATTGGGCAATAATTAATTGAAAATCCAATCAGATTAATATTGATTTAACTTTTCATCTTGCGAGTGATCCACGCATAATTTAAACGGTACACATTATCAAGAATTTTGAAATTTGGGCAGATGCTAATATATTTAGCTGCATGTATGTGGGTGGAAAAGCTGTCAGCTGGGCGATAAAGGTACGGTACGTAGGTGCGCCGAGAGGCAGTGCGCGCGACCTTAACTGCATCAGCTGACAACTTTTCCACCCACATACATGCAGCTAACAGTTTTTTTCGTAAATCTCACTATAAATATTAGCATTCACCAAAGTTTCATAATTCTTGATATCGTTTCTATGATTCGCATTTTTGGCCAATTTGGACTCCCATCAGCTGACAATTAATCCACCGCCCGCCGACCAACTGACAATGTCCAATGTTCATTATTTAACATAACCTTTTCTGTATAAAAGTTTCGTGTTTCTTGAAATGATTTCAGGCCACGATTTTTTTCTGTATTTTCAACCCTCTCACGGCCACCCCCACCGTTACCTAGCCAGCTGACACCTCATACGTAACTACATGATAGGGATACAATCGAATGTTGATATAACGACTTCTTCTTGAAATCGTTGCATAAACTGTACACGGACCGTAGGACTATGATATTTGTTCATGCGTTATCAAGCTTGTTATCAGTGATGTGAATTGGTAAATTACCGATAAATTACCGTGGTAATTTACTGTAATTTACCGTAAATTACCAAAAATTGATTACCGTAATTTACTGATAATTTACATAGAAAATTACTGGTTCTCGTGCTAAATAATTAACGTTATTTACCGTCATTTACTGTATTTTGTTGTAATGTACAGGGTGATCCCCTATAATGTTGCCCCCCTTTAACTCTTTTATTTTAAGTGTCCCGAAAAAATGAAAAGTATAGTTATGTAGGTACTGAAAAATACTTTTTTTTCTGCGTGTAAAAAATATTGGAAAAATGATCAGTATACAGGGAAAAACAAAATTTTTTTTTCAATGGTTCACTCTATATATGAATTTATTTTTCGACTCCTCGTAAAATTCTAAGCTAATTTTATGTATGATGTTATACCTCTAGAGATAGTAGTTTCACAGCTATAAACAGTTGTAAATTGGTACTTGGGCTAAGTTTCACGTTGGTAGCAAGAAGATCATTAGAGATGGAGTAAAATGAATTTCACATTCCTATCTTCCTTTTCAGGAACTGAAAGGAACTGGCAGGCGGTACCATGGGTACCAAATCTGGTACCTCGGTAGGTACCATCAGTTAGCACCATCAGATAGCTCTTGGAATGTTAAGATAGGAATGTGAAATTCATTTTACTCCATTTTTAATGGCCTTCTTGCTACCAAGGTGAAAAGTAAAAAAGACTCTAGAGGTATAACATCATATATAAATTATGCTTAGAATTTTAGGAGGAATCGAAAAATAAATTCATATACAGGGTGATCCATTGAAAAAAATTAACTTTTTGTTTTTCCCTGTATACTGATCATTTTTCCAATATTTTTTATGCGCAGAAAAAAAGTATTTTTCAGTACCTACATAACCACACTTTTCATTTTTTTGGGACACTAAAAAAAAAAGTTAAAAGGGTGCAACATTATAGGGGATCACCCTGTACCATGTTTGTCAGCAATATGAACAATATGCGTTCGGGGATTTACTGCCGGCTGCCGGTTATTAGCCGAACCGGGGATTTACTGACGGCTGTCATTCATTGCCATTCATTTTTGTTCTGGGTTGCTTTAGTTTTAAAATTAAATAATATTTAAGGAAAAAAACAATGTTTTATTCACAAACAAATGAAACAACTCTTTGTCCTACACCGATACTTACACACACCGTAATTTCATTCCCAAGTGGTAATTACATGATTATGACAAGTTATTTTTTTATACATGTACATGTACATGCTTTTTTGGAAAAAAAGCAATTTTTATTTGTAAACTAGTTGGACGTTTCCAAAAGACATTAATTAATTCATTCATTACTTTAGGAATGGAAATCGCTATTAGTTTACTTGCAGTTTACGGTAAACTGCGGTAATTTATTGTTATTTACCAAAAATATATTACGGTTATTTACCACAGTAATTTACGACACAAATTTATTACCACGGTAATTAATTTTGGTAATTAACACTCGTAAATTACCAGCGTAAATAACAAAAAATATAAATTACGGTAATTTTACATCACTGCTTGTTATTAATATAATGCATTCTGCACATTTATTGTAAATAAAACATATTGTCTAAAATTCTAGCACTTAACTGGCTCCCATGGGAGTCGTTAATTATTTATTAGTAGAAGGCTGTCTACCGTAAATTATACTGTATGTTTAAAAATGGTGCCCTATTTCGTGTAATTAGATTTTCATTCTCAGGTCATTTCCGGTTACGAGATGACAAATTCGTCACGTTAAATGGACACCCGTGTATATTATAAAAATACTGACGACGCAATAGAAGCTATGAACTCGGTTGAATTTCCTGGTAATTCTGAAAATGTTTCTGGTGTAGAAGTTAGTATAGAAAAAAAACACGAAATTTCATTTTTTCTAACGACCGTTATATCTAAATATTACAGTGTTTAAGTTATGAATCCGCCTTAACAATATAAAACCTAAAATGAGGTTGCAAAAAGCGGTTAATTAAAAGATGATAAGATATTGCTGGTCTATATCTGGAGTCTACTCTGCAAATGTTCTAAGACCTCCAATCCTAGTTTATAGGGTATGGTTTCCCAAGAGAAAAAATCTAAGGGTTTAATATCTAGAGTCCGCGCGGGCCAAGGTGGCATATAATTCAGCGTTCCAGAGAGGAAATATGAAAATATTTCATATATTTTTTTTTTATATTTTCAACGTGACATTTTCCTTCAAAACCATAAAATTAATATATTCCTAGATTGGGAAAGTAAAGAATTATTTTTAATTTGCAATAAAGTCGCAATAAATCTATTATTAATAAATTTATCTCAGAAATGGTATAATTATACAGGTGTCACACGAACGAAGATGGAAAGCAAAAATGCGCAAAAATTCATATTTCATATATATTTGAATATATAAAATTACCAAATTTCATTGACATCTTTCTATGTAATTTATGTATTTTTAGTTATAGCTATAAGGAAAACATATACGCTGTGTCTAGCCTCCCGGTACCGGTATCCGAATAAATCTCGGTAAAATATAATGGCGGTATGATGACGTAATGGTCTACCGGTATTTACAATAATCCCCGTAGATTTTGTTCTCGTATTACAATATGTCTTCGTGATGCAATCAATTTGTCGCAAGAGCTCTCGTGGTGTAGAGGTTTAGATAGTTGGGTCTCACCTGGACGGCACGAGTTCGAACCCCATTGCTTTTTTTTATTTTTTTTTAAGATTATGTTTCTAAACAGTTTTTTTTCTTGATTTTGGGTATGTCTTGGGTTAGCACCTCGTTAGTTTCCTTTTCTTGAGCCCCCGTAGCGAGCGAAGCGAGCGAAGGGTCATGCGGATCGACCAATAGGAGAGGCCGATTTTCATATAGTCGGCTACGCCTGTAAAGGATCTTTAAAAGCTAATTATTTTATAAAATCTAACGGGATTAATAGAATCACCGGCAGAATATTACGTCATCAATACATATCGGGATTTATGCGGACATCGGTACCGGGAGGCTAGCATAGCTTGATATAAATACCGGTAGATTTTTACGTCATTATATATACGTCATCATTTTACAGGGATTTATTCGGATACCGGTACCGTGAGTTTAGACACAGCGAAACATATAGGGTATTTCATTTAAAGTGAAATAGTACGATATCAATATAAGTTATAATCATTTTTAAATAAAAATAATGGAGAACGTTTACAAAGTTAAATTCTAAAATTATTTTTGTTAATACGCGGTGCAACAAAAAATTACAGCAAGAAAAAGTTTAATAAAACATCTTAGAATCGATAGTCTTTGCCAAGAAGATATTGATGCCATTTTTTATTATTAACAAATTGTTAATTTAAATTTAACGGCCTAGAAAAAAACCTAATAATTTTTTTATATACTAACTAGCTGTGTAACAGTCCTTTTCTATTTAAAAGCCTTTTAAAGGTGTTTTAATCTCTAAAAAAATTATTTTTGTAAATGCCGTAAAAGATGTAAACAAGAATAAAAGTATCTATAGAGCGATCGAAACAAGAGGCGTAGAGAAATTTTATCTGCGTGATGAAAACCAGTTAAAAAAAATGTGCCCACCTTTATAAGCACATAACTGAAGGGGAACTTCTGAAAGAGATATTAGGAATTGAGTTTTTATTTTTTTGAAGTTTTTTTTTTCTTATTTCGTTTCATAATACTTTCATAAATTTTCTGAACAATTTTTTAAGTTTCTCTAATTTTTTCACATTTTTTTCGAAAATTTTTGGGTATTCGTGGGGTATGATTTCCCCTACACTGATGATTCCGTGAAGCTCGACACTTTTTTTTTCTTTTTTTTGCTTTGCTTTAATTATTTTTTTTCCTATTTCGTTTTATAATTCTATTATTGCCTTTCCGAACAATTTTTTACGTTCTGTTCCCCATTTCTTCGAAAAATTTTGGGTGCCCGGGATTGGTGGGTATAATTCCCACTCCACTAATATCTCCGTGGAGCTCGACATTTCTTTTTTCATTTTTTTTTTGCTTTTTTTCAATTATTTTTTTTTTTCATAAAGCATTTTTTTCTTTCTTCCTCGACCTTGTAGCTCAACTCCTTCGCCTTTTTTTCACCGAAAACCACGTTTCTCTAGCTTTTTTTTATATATATACAGTATGTCCGGCGATCGGGTAGACAAGAGGACAAATGGACCAAAAATTTCAGTTTTCGACAAAAAGTCATTCTTCATAAAAATTTTTGCTTGTTAAAAAATATGATTGTCGTAGAGAAAAAAATATTTTTTTTATCCAGGGTGACTAAAAAGTTAGAAATTCAATTTTTTTTGAGGAATAAAGTACCCTTACTTCTCAGTTTTCAGCAAAATACTACATAAGAATTTTGGTTCAAATCATTCCATCTTTTCAGATGTCGATTCTCATCAACTTTGGATAAAAAGAAGTTTCTTGTCTAAAATTTGCATTTCACCAATTTTCGTTCACTGACAAGTTGTGTGCGTGACAGTGTCAAGCAAATCATCATTGAGTCGGTAACTTTTAATGGTATTTCATTTATAATGTTAAGAGCGGAACAAAGAATACATTTAATACAATGTTATACTAATGGCGATTCTTCATACAGATACGTAATTGATAAAATTTATGAACGATTTCCAACGTACCCGTAACAAAATGATTTAAAGCACATTTCTTAAGAAATATTTTGCTGAAAAATAAGGTTATTTAATTCCTATAAAAAAAATTGAATATTCAACTTTTTGGTCACCCTGTATAAAAAAACAACTTTTTTTCAACGACAATCATATTTTTTTAACAAGCAAAAATTTTTAAGAAGAATGACTTTTTATCGAGAAATGCAATTTTTGGTCCATTTGTCCTCTTGTCTACCCGATCGCCGGACATACTGTATATGATTTATTTATTATTATTATATATATTTTTTCTTATTTCGTTTTATAACACTTTTATTAACTTTCCGAATAATTTTTTAGGTTTTTTTATTCAATTTTTTCGAACATTTTTGGGTATCCGAGTGCGTGGGGTGGGGGTACAATTCCGCCCAATGATAACCCCGGAAAACAGGGTCATGGCTTGTCAGATTTTCGATCCGAGGCTCCGTTGCAGAGATATCAGCAAAAAACGGGTTTTTTCCCAAAATCCTTCCTTAAGTTAGAGCCCCAGTCCCCCTCATATGGTCAAAGGTAGCCCCAATGAGGCGCACCTACCAAAAAATTTCGACCCCGGTAGCTCTTCCTGTTCTCCCGAAACTTATTATTTTAGTTTTGTCTTCTCCCCCCTTACCTTGCTGAACGGGGGGAGGAGGGTACGGGGTCCAGTTTTTGTCCAGGATCCTCAAAATTTCAGCCCTCTGTAGTGGAACATGCTAAATTAAAGTGGTGTTTCACTTTGGTTTCTGTTTCATTTGATTTTTTAAATTTTTTCTGTCTTACTACCCTCGCCTAATAAGTTTCACTTCAATAATAAATTGCTAATCCAAGTTATTTGGATTAGTAGAAAATGGGTACTTATTTGGATTCAAGCATTTGAAATAGGATTAAAACTATATTTCGATAAAAAAATCTGTATTTATTCCGTTATTTACATTTTTTACAATATAAAAACTTCACTTTTCAAGGAATTATCGACCTTAAAACTTATATAATAAATAATATCTTATATACTTATATATGTCTTTTTAATAAACTAGTTCGGATTCAGACAATTTTGTACCCAGCAGGAAAAAGTCAGGGCAGCTCACTTTCCCAGCTTTCATTTAAACTTGCCTAAAACAATAATTAAGTACACACATTCAGTACTGAAAACGCACCAAAAAAATCACAGCTTTCTAAAGGATATGAAACGAAATTGCCTAGTGGGCAATTTGTCCCTAAGTAGGCGACTTTACATAGGACCTATATAAGACACAATTACTTAAAAACCTAATAACCTAATATTTGTCTAAGTACTTTCTAGTAATATTATACCAGAGAATACTCGTTAATCCGATTATATGTCGATCAATTGATACTAGGTAATTGTGTCTCATTTTAAGGCAATTTTCTTTATACTACAGGATTCTCAGGCACTGAAATAGATTTTCGTGATCTTATAGAGCTTCTGTTGATCATGCTCGATCTGATTTCTCCTCTGAATGACGCCCTGATCGACGATCTTGTAGAAGTTGATCTTTGGAAGGCTGGTTTCTCTGGATCTGATCTACAATAAAATATTTTAAAATTATTTTTAAAAAAGTGCAAGGGCGGTTCGTCTGTATTTTTAGTTTAAAATGAAAGTATCCATCGGCTACCTTTTAAATTAAAATGCAATCTATCTAATACCGATGCTGTTGCATAAGAAAAAGATAAAGTTAGATCCAGTGGCGGATCTAGGGACGCGTGGACCTCAGGGCAAAATATGTATATGGGCCCCTTCCCCTTGAATATTTTAAAACTACGTTAAGGCATCGTGGGGCCCTTCTGAACCTTGGGCCCCAGGGCGGCGCACCGAACTGCCCGGTGATATGTCCGCCACTGGTTAGATCTGCACACGCCTTAGTCAAAGAAATGAGAACGGAGATTTATAACGTCAATCATTAACGCAAACGTAGTCTAAAAACCGTTGACTTATCTGACCTTCTAATCGAACCTTAAGAAAACTCGGAACACATTCTAAATTTAAATAATCGCGAAGAAAACGCGGTAGACAGAATGCAATTTATTCAAAACGAATTAAGAACGGACCATTTCAATTTGGAAGAAAAACAAGCTATAATCCAACTCTGCTTAGATTACGAAGCCTTATTCTATGTAGAAGGAGACCAACTCATATTTAGGTACCAACGAAATAAAGCATCTCATTGAAACAAATAATGCCAGGTCCGTATTCACGAAATGATATAGGTATCCACAAGTGCACAAGGAAGAAGTGAAGAAAAAAATAGGATATATATTAGATCAAGGAATTATACTGGGTCCGGCAAAATGTATTACCCATTTTTAACGAGTTATAAAAATGTATTACCTTGGATAAGATTAAAAAATAATACGGATTTTTAACGAGTAGGCTTTGGAAATTTTGTGACATGTTTTGACAGTTGTTAAAATGAAGCGCTGGTCAGTGAAACATCGTGTGTTTTGTGTTAACAAATTTATTCAGTTTACTTCAGTTGTTGTTGTTCAAAGACAATTTCGTCGCCATTTTAACCTTCGCCATTGCCCTCAACGTAAAACCATTATGTCTTGGTACCGCAAATGGGAAGAAATCGGAATAATTTTAGACAAAAAGTCAAGCGGAAGACCAAGATCTGCTTGCAATGATCGTAACCAGGAAAGAGTAAGGGCAGCTGTAACTGCTAGCCCAACAAGATGTATTGTTCATCATGCTGAAGCTCTTCATTTGACAGACAGGCTTGAGAAGGATGCTGAAAAAAAATGAAGTTCTACCCACATAAAAATTAAGTGCACAAGATAAAATTAACAGGCTTCAGTTTTGTCGCAATTTTATGAATTTGCGCGAAAATCATCAAGGTATAGAATATTATCTTTACATGAGCGACGAAGCACATTTTTACCTTAACGGTGATGTCAAGAAGCAAAATTGCCATTATTGGGCTGAAGATAATCCTCGTGCAATTCACCAGCGACCTTTACATAGTCTGAAGGTAACCGCCTGGTGTGCCCTATTCTCTTCCAAAATTGTCGGCCCATATTTCTTCGAGGAGAATGGTGCGACGTTAACTGTTACTGCTCCGCGCTATGCAGAAATGCTGCAAATGTTCTTTTTACCAGCAATACAAAACGAGCTGAGAGAATATTGGTTCCAGCAGGACGGCGCAACTAGCCACACTGCAAGAATTAGTATGGCTATTTTAAGAGAAACTTTTCATTAGAGATTAATTTCAAGAAATGGTAACTTCCCTTGGCCTGCACGGTCCCCAGACCTCTCGGCCCCCGATTTCTTTCTTTGGGGATTTTTAAAAAGTAAAGTGTATGTAAACAAACCTAGAGACCTTGAGGAACAGAAAGCTAACATAAGAAATGAAGTGAATGCTATTGCAAGGCACATCCTTCGCGCCGTAATGCAAAGATTTATCAAGAATTTGGAAGAATGCATTGTTCAAGAAGGCGGTTATTTGCTAGACGGTATTTTGAAGAAATAAGAATCTCCCGTCCTTTGTCTTTAAAAATTTTAATAAAGTAATTAAAGTGTTATAACTCGTTAGAAATGGGTAAGACATTTCGCCGGACGCGGTACTTCCTTCAGTATCATCCTAATCATCCCTAGTTTGAGTCGTCCCCAAAAAACTTGGTGCCGCCGGCAGACAGAAATGGCACGTAGTTATAGATTACAGGAAACTAAACGAACTCTTCGTAGATGACAAATACCCTTTGCCCAATATCTCTCATCTTCTGGGCCAACTTGGCAAATGCCAATATTTCACCACCGTAGATTTGGCGTCAAGATTCCACCAAATCGAATTTAACCCTATTGATATTCCGAAACACGCATTTTCGGTTGGGAACGGTCATTACCAATTTGTTCATATACCATTTCGTTTAAAGAATGCCCGCGTTCACCTTCCAGCGTGTTATGGACAACATTCTGTTGGGTATTCAAAACGAACCTTTCCTGGTCTATATGGATGATATAATCGTCTATTTTCCCACTATTCATGAACATTTACATCGTCTTAAAGCAAACCTCAAAATCCTGTCGGACAAATGCGAATTTCTGCGGAAAGAAGTGGCTTTCCTCGGACATTTTGTCGCCAAAGATGGTGTTAAGCCTAATCCAGCTAAAGTAGACTGTATTCGACAACTCCCAGAACCCAAATCCCAGAAGGAGATTAAGTCATTCCTTGGACTTGTGGGTTATTACCGTCTATTCATTCCTAATTTCTCTAAAACATCCAAGCCGTTAACGAGACTCGTTCAAAAAGATCCGAGAAAGAGATTAAGTCTTTCCTTGAAGACTTGTGGGTTATTACAGTCGATTCATTCTTAACTTCGCTAAAATGTCCAAGCCGTTAACAGGATTCCTTCAGAAAGACGGTGACTTTATTTTCATTTCTGATTGTAAAACTGCATTCGACACGCTTAAACAAACGTTCACAACTGACGCATATGCAATTGGTGCTGTCCTTTCTCAAGGTCCAGTAGGGAAAGACCTCCCTATAGCTTTTGCTTCCAGGACCCTGGAAGCAAAAGCTATAGGGCCCGATAGAACGAGAACTTGTTGCTATTGTCTGGGCGGTCAAGCATTTCTGTCCATATATTTTCGGAAGAAAATTCACCCTTATTACGGATCATAGACCCCTAACATGGCTCTTTTCGATTAAAGAGCCAGGTAGTCGACTAGCAAGATGGCGCTTGAAACTGGAAGAATACAACTACACGATAGAACATAAATCTGGCAAAATAAATAAGAGCGCAGACCCGTATTAAAAACTTCGTACGACTTGCAAACTATTGCAGCAGGGTATCCCAAATTCGAGCCTCATCATTGGGATCTCGGGAACTAGAGGAGATACGAGGTCGCTTAAATAGAGGCAAAGTTGCGCGATTTGATGCTGATCAAAATGCCGCCTCACACTTCCGAAGATTTTTGGAAAAAACTGAATATTCGCGATTTTATTTTTATTTTTTTAAGACTCTATTTGAATAGATATAGCAAAATAAATTTGACATTTTCATTGCTACTTTTTCTGATCTTTAAGATGGTGTTATCAGATTTTCAAGCCGGCGTTATGCCTTTGAGCTGTCATCATCAACTTTGTTTTTTTAAATACGGCCATGGATTTTTTATTACGGAATTTAAGAGCTTCTAAGGTCCCAGAATCAATGATGTATCGCACTTATTCGAAAAATTCATATTAATGACATTTTTCACAAGAACACTAACACTGAGGTGTTAGAGAGAGACAAAAAACAAATTTTTGGTAAGATCTTACCAGGAAATCATTAAATAGTTATTTATGCAACGAGTATGTAAAGTGACCCTTTTTTTATGAATGGAAATATTGTCGCATGAGCCGTAGGCTACTTTACGCACTGCCCTAAATGTCAAAAATATGTCAGATTTACTTTACGTACTAGTGCGTAAAATAACGTATTTTACGCACTGCACATTAAAAAGGGCAATTTTACGTACCTTAGAGAGTGCAAAAAGTGAATACTTTACGCACGGTAGTAGAAAAATGAATTTTTCGAAAAGAGTATGCGATACAACAATGATAATGTGATTTATTATTTGTTCCAAATCTAATCCCATACAACTATTTACTTGGGTAAATTGGTAAGCCTAGAGCCTATGGTTTGAGGGTTGACACTTTAATAATTATATTATTTATTAACCACTTCTTATGTTAGCTTTAAGCTTTCTTTATGTAAAGCGTAAATGCGTAAAAAAGGTTTTTGTTTTTAATCCTATTAAAAATATATTTTCTGTCTCTCTCTAACACATGAGTTCTTATGGAAAATGTCACTAATATGAATTTTTCGAATAAGTGCGATACATCATTGGTTTTGGGACCTTAGAAGCTCTTAAAATCCGTAAGAAAAAATCCAGGGCCGTATTTAAAAAACAAAGTTGATGATGGCAGCTCAAAGACAAAACGTCGGCTTGAAAATCTGATAACACCATCTTAAAGATCAGAAAAAGTAGCAATGAAAATGTCAAATTTATTTTGCTATATCTATTCAAATAGAGTCTTAAAAAAATTAAAATAAAACCGCGAATATTCGGTTTTTTCCAAAAATCTTCGGAAATATTCGGAATTTTTAAACTTGTAAGGTGTCATTATGATCAGCATCAAATTGCGCAACTTTGCCACCATTTAACTGACCTCGTATCTCTTCTAGTTTCCGAGATTCCAATGATGAGGCTCGAATTTGGGACACCCTGTATATCGTTATTACTTGGTTAAAAAATACAAATAAAGTACACTTACTTTTTGATACAGGGGAAGTCCCAAATTTTCTGATTTAATCCAAAGTTTTCGCCATCTTGCAAAGTTTGGGGTAATTCTTGGTCCAGTGTCTCTGGCAGGAATAGCGCCAAGACTCCGCCGAATATGCCCAAAACACCCAGAATCATAAGTGGAAGGGAAATATCAATGTTGGCCTATAGAAAAGAGTTAAGTTTATAAAAAATAACATAAGGTAAAATTAGTACGAAAAATTCCTAAGAAATAATCTCATTAAATATTATTGTATTGTCACGACTAACAACCGTCCGAACGTTTTTGTGCTACCCTATAGAACTAGCCGCCGTGCCGCTCGCTTCTCTGTATGAGTCATCACCCGGCCGGTCGCGAAGATTCAGGATCGCTGGAATTATCTCGATGACCTCGTCGAGATCATATAGAGTGGGCTCGGAATACTTCCCGAATATTCGTGATAGATTGAAGATTATATATAAGCAGACCTAAGGCGAATGTTGTTCAGTTCAGTTCAGTTAATCATTGAGTGTTGAATAGATATTAGTTGTAAAGTTATAAGAGTAGTTTAGAGTGTTAAATTGTATACAGTGGTAGTGAATAAAGAGAGTATTAGTTGAAAATAGCAAAGTTGTAATTCTGTTAAGTACCCACTTGAAAAACGTAACATTTGGTGTCGGAAGTTGGATTGTGAAGAGACCAGACTTGTGAAGTATTTTCAAGGAAAGAAGAGGGTACAAGTAAGTCAACGAGACCGTTTTGATTCTGTGAAAATTTTATAACATCCTATGGTCAATACGAGGCAACAAACGGCAGAAATGGAGCAAATTTATAAAATGGAAATCTAAATGCTGAGAGACAAATAGAACAGGACCGGCTGCAGAAAATTTTTCAAGATCAAGAAGATAAAAAGCAAGCGGATCGGGAAGAGGATGAACG
>MU182928.1:109349-168405 GCA_016904865.1 Pissodes strobi
AGGATGAACGTAGAAGGCAAGCGGATCGGGAAGAGGATGAACGTAAAGGCAAGCAGAACAGGACCGGCTGCAGAAAAATTTTCAAGATCAAGAAGATAAAAGGCAAGCAGAACAGGACCGGCTTCAGAAAATTTTGCAAGACCAGGAAGAGAAAAGACAAGCAGAACAGGACCTGCTTCAGAAAATTTTACAAGACCAGGAAGAGAAAAGGCAAGCAGAGCACGACCAGCTTCAGAAATGGATGCTGGATGTAATTGTAGGCGAGCAAGGAAAATTATAGAAAATATTGGACGGACAAAATGAGAAATTTGAAAAAGAAGCAAACAATATTCAAAATGAAGTTGGAAATCTACAAAAAGAAGTTGGAAATGTACAAAAAGAAGTAGGAGACGTACAGAAAGAAGTGAAGAATTTACAAGCAGAATTTACCAGACTGAAACATCAAGCACCCACCGAGAGGGCATTCGCCTCAGGACAAATCATCAAACCTCCAACGTACGACGGTCAAACATCCTGGACAATGTACAAAAGACAATTTGAAGCCGCTGCTGTTGCCAACGGTTGGAATAATGAAGAAATGGCTACATCACTATTGGTAGCGCTTCGTGGATCTGCCCTGGAACTACTGCAGACCATTCCCATCAGCCAACAAGGGAAATATGACTTGCTGCTGTCCTGGAGAGACGATTTGGAGACCAACACCGAAGACAACTGTACCAGGCACAAGTAAAGTCTCGGCATCAGAAGCCTGGTGAAAACCTGCAAGAATTTGAGGCAGACATTAGACGTCTCATTCAATTGGCCTACCCGGGAGCGACATAGGAATTTCAAGAGGAACTTGCTACCCAATATTTCGTGGATGGTATCAGAGATCCAGAAACTCAGAAAATGCTACGCCTAGCCAAATTTGATAACAGCAGTGAAGCTTTGGGTCGAGCTCTGGAAATCGAGGCGGCCTGTAAAATCTCCAAGCCAAAAATCAGGGCCGTATCCATCCAGGAAAAAAAAAGCCGACAAATAGCCGTGAATTAAATGAGATGGGTGAAATTTTGAAGAAATTAACGGAAGTTTTTCAGGCCTCGGCGAGATTCCGGGAGCCAATGGAAGATAGGCCACGTAACCGAAAAACATCAAATCAGTGCTATAGATGTGGCAGGACTGGGCATTTCAAAAGAGACTGCCGAGTACAACTACGGTCTAGATCTCCATCCAGAGATGCTAGGGCCCCCAAGTCAAATCAGGAAAACTTCAATTAGTCAACATTGCGGGGCGGGTGTTGGCTAAAGAAGATAAAGCCCCCAGGATCGTCTCCATAAAAAGCCTAGGAAAAGCCGCCGACAGTCTAACAATTACAGGAAAGATCAACGGAAGAGCCATAACAATTACTGTTGACACTGGTGCGGCGGTATCTTTGATAAGGTCCAACAGAGTAAATAGAGTAGAAGTTCTACCCATATCAAAGAATGTAGTTTTACGTACAGTTACCGGTGAGACAGCTGAAGTACTTGGGGAAATGGATATCGAACTTCAACTGGGACGAATTAAACTACACCACACAGTGTTAGTCGCCGACATCGAAGACGAATTTATTTTGGGGATGGATCTCATCGGTCAACATGGATTCCCTTTTGACAACAAGCTTAATCTTCTGAAGTTTGGCACCGAAGAGTTCATCCTTAACAAAACAGACGATGGCACACCGACTAAAGTAGTGGCGGCATGTACTGTCAGAATAAGCGGAAATACCGAGCAGATAATTTTTGGGAAATTGGAGAAGGATTTTGGAGGCTGCATCCGACTTATCCAACACCACGATTTGCCTTGCAAACACCTCGTAGGCAATGCACTAGTCAAAACCGACGGCGAAATACCGATAAGGATAGCAAATATTTCATCCAATTCCATCAAAATCAATAAAGGAGATGTAATAGCCACTTGCGAGCCGGTGCAGTGGGTAACCAGTTGCGAAACGCAGTCAGAAGTAACACCCTCAACATCACATAAGGAAGTAGAACATTTCCAACAACGTGGCAACATCTGTCTTCCGAAGAACTGAAGAGAGCTACACAATTTATCAAAGAGCAGAGCACAGCCTTTGAAAAGAAAAATGGCAATACTGGAAGAACGAACATCATAAAACATAAAATCGACACTGGGAGTGCTCACCCCATACGGCAGCATCCTCGGAGGTTACCAGTGACGAAGCAGCAAGAGGTTACCACATTAGTGGATAAAATGCTTGAAGATGGAATTATTGAAGAGTCATCAAGTCCATGGTCATCTCCTGTTGTCTTAATCACCAAGAAGGATGGGACTACCAGATTCTGCGTGGACTATAGAAGGCTCAATGACGTCACCAAGAAGGACAGCTATCCACTTCCCAGAATTGACGACACGTTGACGACACTAGCAGGTTCTCATTGGTTCTCAACACTCGATCTAAAGAGCGGATACTAGCAAGTAGGCATTGACGAACAGGATAAGGAAAAGACTGCCTTCTCTACCGGAAGTGGTTTATATCAGTTTAAAGTTATGCCCTTCGGACACTACGCAATGCCCCCGCTACTTTTGAGCGTCTTATGGAAGTTGTTCTACGAGGCCTCACTTGGAAGACATGCCTGGTCTATCTTGATGATATAATGGTAATGGGAAAAACTTTCGAAGAGCACCTACAAAACCTGCATGAAGCAGCTCTTACTGAATCCAAAGAAATGTTTTCTCTTCCAACAAAAAGTTGAATTTCTCGGGCACGTCGTGTCATCAGAGGGAATCCAAACTGATCAACGAAAGATAACAGCAATCAAAGACTGGCCTCGTCCTCGTGACAAACACGAACTGCGGAGCTTCCTTGGATTATGTACTTATTATAGAAGATTTGTCGAAGGATTTCCAAATATACTAGCTGCACCTTTACATAAGCTCACTGAAGAACGAGCAAATTATAACTGGGATCATAACTGCGATTCTGCGTTCAGGAAGCGGCTCTATGTTCTAGTCCAATATTGGGATATCCGGAACAAAAGGGTAAATTTGTATTGGACACAGACGCCAGAAACACCGGCATCGGAGCAGTTTTATCTCAAGTACAAGCAGGAGAAGAACGGGTTATCGAATACTACAGTCGAACACTTTCGAAACCTGAATGTAACTACTGTGTAACCCGAAAAGAGCTTTTGGCAATAGTACGGTCTGTTGAGCATTTCCATCAATATCTGTACGGGCAAGAATTTCTGACAAGGACTGATCATGCAGCACTTAAATGGCTTTTGAATATGAAACAGACTGAAGGACAGGTGGCTTGAAAAGTTACAACAATATAACTTTAAGGTTAAGCACAGGGCAAGGAGATTGCATAATAATGCAGATGCTTTATCCAGAAGGCCATGCGAGGATAATTGTAAGCATTGCCAAAGAATAGATCAACAAGAAGGAATTACTCCCATTAGGCAAACGAAATTTGAGGTTGACCAGCAGTGGACCACAGAGCAACTTAAAAAGGATCAGCTTGAAGATAGTGAAATGGCACTATTGCTAAGAGCTCAAGAAGAACATCAACCAAGACCAAGCTGGAGCGAGATATCAACTAAAGGACTTGCTTTTAAAACTCTGTGGGCTCAGTGGGACTCCCTGGTGGTGGAAAATGGACTTCTTAAACGAGCCTGGGAAATCGCCGATGGAAAAGTAGTGAAGACACAGTTAGTGGTACCAAGGAGGAAGATATCGGAAGTTCTGGAAAAAGTTCATAATGGAAAGTCTGGTGCTCATCTCGGAGTGAACAAAACGATTGACAAGATTCGCGACAGATTTTACTGGGTCAACTACTGCCAGGATGTGAAATCGTGGTGTCGGCAATGCTCAACCTGTGCCGCAAGCAAGGACCCAAAACAAGATCTAGGGGCAAAATGAAACAGTATAATGTGGGCCTACCGTTTGAACGTATCGCCATTGACGTAGCTGGCCCTTTTCCAGAAACAAATAATGGTAACAAGTACATTTTAGTGGCAATTGACTACTTCAGTAAATGGCCTGAAGTATTTGCGATCCCCAATCAAGGAGCTGTTACCATAGCAGAGGTCCTTGTGAATACCTTATTCTGCAGATTTGGTGTTCCGTTAGAGTTGCACTCAGATCAAGGACGCAACTTCGAATCCAAGGTTTTCCAGAAAGTCTGTGATTTGCTCAACATACATAAAACACGGACTACCGCCTTACATCCACAATCAGACGGCATGGTTGAGAGGTTTAACAAGACCATTGAAGAACATTTGTCAAAAGTCGCAGATGAACATCAGAAGGATTGGGACCAACACATACCACTATTTTTAATGGCCTATAGATCAGCAGTCCATGACACGACAGGACTAACACCAGCCATGGTTTTATTTGGAAGAGAACTCCGTTTACCCTGTGACCTATTATTCGGAACGCCAGACAACCAGGATATGGAAATTCAAGTCTACGCAGACTCCCTTAAGGAAAAGTTACTATGCGTCCATGAATTAGTCAGAGAAAACACGGAGAAAGCCAGCGGCCGAATGAAGACACGATATGATCTTAAAGTTAATTCTATGGGATTTCAGATGAACGATAAAGTCTGGTTATATAATCCGCAAAGGAAGAACGAAAGATCTCCGAAGCTTACGCCCAGTGGCGGATTTACCATAAGGCCCGGTAGGCCCGGGCCTAGAGCGGCCAGATTTAGGGGCGGCAATAAAGTAATTTCATTATGTAGTCTATTATGGTGGATGCTGAGAAAGGGGCGGCTGATAGCTTGGGGCCTAGGGCGGCCGAGACTGCAAATCCGCCACTGCTTACGCCAGTATGGGAAGGGCCCTATACAGTCATCAAAAGAATTAATGACGTAGTGTATAGAATTCAGCGTAGCCCCAGAAGCAAACTGAAAGTAGTCCACCTCGACAGGCTGAAAGCATATCACGGACATGAAGTATCTGATCGGGACGATCAGGTTTAAGAGGGAGGCAATGTCACGACTAACAACCGTCCGAACGTTTTTGTGCTACCCTATAGAACTAGCCGCCGCTCGCTTCTCTGTATGAGTCATCACCCGGCCGGTCGCGATGATTCAGGGTCGCTGGAATTATCTCGATGACCTCGTCGAGATCATATAGAGTGGCCTCGGAATACTTCCCGAATATTCGTGATAGATTGAAGATATAAGCAGACCTAAGGCGAATGTTGGTCAGTTCAGTTCAGTTAATCATTGAGTGTTGAATAGATATTAGTTGTAAAGTTATAAGAGTAGTTTAGAGTGTTAAATTGTATACAGTGGTAGTGAATAAAGAGAGTATTAGTTGAAAATAGCAAAATTGTAATTCTGTTAAGAACCCACGGGAAAAACGTAACAGTATAGAGGATCCTACATCTCACATCCCGTCTTCTATTACACCTAAACTCGAAAAATAAATTTAGACGTATGGTATCAAATACGTATAGCACTTTAAGTAAAATTAAAAAATTTTAGAATATACAGGCTCTTCGATTTAAAACGATATTACTTTGATATAGAACTCTCTTTATATTCAAAAAAAATATTTTCAAAATAAATAGTGTAGGTGTAAGAGAAGACGGGAGATGAAGTGCAGGATCCTGCATATTGTTTGAATTGTACAAATATTTATTATAATAAAATAAAACAACGTTTACAAACTGAATAGGATGACAAAAGTAATATGATTGAACCTTAATAAATATATACACCTTTTCCACTTTTCAAATCATTATTTTTGAATAGGTAGTAAAAATATTACATTAATAAATATAAATTTATAACATGTTATGGAATAGTTTTCGTTGCGTACCTGCAAGTTGACCCAACGAAAACTTTGCACTTCAACTTTCAGTACTTAAAATGAAAATGTGAAAAAATGCTTGGATCCGTCGATTTTTAATTTGAGAGGTAAATATAGTTCAGCTTTTTTAGCTAAGTACCTTCAACCCCCTAGCGGGGGAAGGACAACCCCCGAACTTCGAATAAAGGAGAAAAGTCGTGCGATACTTCTTTTTGAAGGTCTCGAGTACTTTATGGCCTTAAAATTTTTAGCCAATATTTTCATCCCTAAGAAAATGGGAGTTCGAACCGTAAACGAGCTAATTGGAAAAAGTATTTACTTAACCATCAAACTAGTCTTATCAGATTGGCATTTAATCAAAGTGTCTTCTATTTTCTTTGCTTTTCTTTAAATCAGGTAAATATGTATATTAGCCATATTTCGGACTTTCGGAGGAACCGACAACGGTAGTGATCGCTCGGAGTAGTCACATATATCTATATATTATTATTATATACGTCTAGGGACTAAATGAAGCATGATGAGAGTCTCGAGAATATCGTGATTCGGTTAGACCACAGCCATATTTATCACAAAAGGAGCCATGATGTAGAAACAGCGGCAACAATGCACGGTGGTCATACTGATGTTCGAGAAATGATGACGAAAATATTTTAGGGGTAACTAGAATGTGAGCCAGCAAGTATTTGCGAGAAGAATCTTACCAAGGTAAGCAGCTGGTCTTTGTTTTTCGTTTTTGAGGTTATGTTTGGGTGAAGGTAAATATTATAAACCAACAAATTTTACGCTGTTTTGATGTTCTTTGGGAGTATTATCGTAAATTGGATACTCACTAACCATAGAAGTCATTTTTTTTTATTTGGATTAGTTTAGGTTAGTTTTGTTTCATTGCGCCGCGGAGCGAGCGAAACGAGTGGAGGGCCATACGTGAAGTTAACAGTACTTCTTTAAATTCTCGCCCTTCCTTGATACGTAATTTAGTACTTTAAATATCTCAAAAATATACTTTCTAACTTGTTTATAATTTATTATGCCGTGTGTGTTGTTAGTTGTTATAGTACATAGGTTATGATATGTAGTTCAGTTTGGCAACACTGCTAACATTTTTTTAAATTCTGTCAATAACCTTGAGGGCGTCCGCAGATTCTGCTTTGGCAAAAAGCGGCGCCAATGAGGAACAACTAATTAAAATAACGGGGCACGCATCCATTTTATCCATTAGGCCATGCATCCAATTAGACAAAGAACATCATAAAAAATATTTAAAAAATTAGAAGCGACGAGCAATAACAGTATTGAAATATCCTTCGAACAAACAAAAAATCAAAATCTAGATAATAAAATGTCTTGGATGTATGTTCCTATAAATGCACATGACAGTGCAACAATATACACCAATTATTGTACTTTCCATTGTAATGCTTTATATGATTCCAAATAAATAGTTTTGATTTGTTTTTCGCATTTCTATTCCGTAATCTAAAGAATACATTTCGGATGTATTTGTAATTTGTTGCCCTAAAGAAACATCTTTCATACCATTTCATTGTTATAAAGTGCCCCCGCTTTCGGGTCGGGTTACTTTTTGTTACAATAAAAATCATTCAAGCTGTTTCTAGGGCAACAAATTTTCGGGACTGATTTTCAATAATTTTACCTTCCCTTAATATATTACTATAGAAAAGTCGCTCAAGGGCAAAGGTTGCTATATGGATAGGGAATTGCTTCTGCAAAGTGCTACGGGCAATTTGAGTGAAAAGGCACTGGAGGTCAAAAGTGGCTGTAGAATGCAGAAAAAGTTCACGTAAAGGGATAATGTTCTTTCGGGCAGGAAGTCACTAGAACGAATTGATGATATGGCGTTGAAGCAAAACATTGCCGTAACGCCGAATGAAATGTCACGTAAGAGCCATGACACACACACAGCGGTTTTTGACGATCGGCTGCCGAGTCGGCGACCATGACACACACAGCTGTTTTTGCCGCGACGCGGCGCATGCATCAGATGACCTGCCGAGACAGCTAATAAGCAGTGACTCGTCAATCACCGCCGTGTGTGTTTTTCCCCATTTGCATAGTATATTATACGCGCCGAGCCGGCGTCCGACTCGGCAGCCGATTCGGCAAAAACCGCTGTGTGTGTCATGGCTCTAAGAGTAAACGTTAATCTGAAAAGGATACGCAACAAGTTTGGGAAAAGCAACCTGCAGTTGAAGCCGGAGTTTCTTTAAGAAATTCTCCATTTGGTACTGATGCGTCACCAAAAAAGTCTTGAAACTCTTGAGGGGCTCAAGCATTGATGTCTTAGAGGACTAAGACTTAGCGAAGAATAACTGTCGTTGCGTAGTCTTTAAAGATTAAATTTATTGATTTCCATATCATAAGTCTCGAGACAAGACTTTGGTAGTATTGGCCGACTGTTAGCTATCTCTTGGAGGTGGCGACCGCCAGGGGTCAGATAAACCTAGATATTATTATTACATAATTCTAGGCAAAAAGTGAAGCATGGGGAGAGTCTCGAGAACATCGGGGTTAGACCCATAAGAAACTCATTCTTGCGAAATAAGTGTCATTCACTTATTAATACCATTATATTTGTGTCAAATGGATTGTCAATTTTTAGTAAAATCAAAATATTTTATGCCATGGTAAAAATAATAGAAATTAATATAAAAATAACGACCATGCGCTAGTAACCGCCAGTATTTTCAAAGAACGATATCTTGAAAAAAATGTGCCCGATGTTTATGTATTATCACTGGTTGCCAAATTTGACGATAGTGGATCAGTGGAAAATAAACAGAGAGTATATGAAAGGGATAAGGGAGACGAGTTTGGTTGCCAAATCTAATAATGCAGAAGGCCCTAAAACAAAATATATTTCATTCCTTCAAAATACGATTAGTTCAAGAATTGAGCGATGGCTTCGAGCGCAGACTCCAAATCTGTGAAATGATCATTATTGAAACTGTGCAAAAACCATTTGAACACTTTTTCAAATCTAACGATTTAATTTGTACAATTTTAACATTCCACGCCACTGTGCTCGCATTCCAAAGAAACCTTAAAAACATTGGCGATACTAATAATCTCTTGTTAAAACGTTTATCCACTGCATCAGCCAGTCTAGAAAGCTAAAAGCAAAGCGGCGTCGAAAGGCATCTGACCAATCACAGCGCTTTCTACAGAAAAGGCGCTGTACCCCGGCGATATTACTAGCGCCATCTGTTGTAACCACGTTTGCGCATCTGAACCCGGCCGCGTAACCTACGCCGAGTCGACCAATCACAGCGCTTCCTATAGGATAGCCATTTCACGAACCTAAAACTTCCTAGCCATAATTCTAGGGGTCCCTAAAATTCCGATCTTTAATAATCGAATTTCACGAAAACTAGCCAGCAGATTTCGACCAGGTTTGTGTTAAAATTCATAATATTAATTTAGACAACTGGTCATGCTAAGTTTTTACACAATATCTCTATATTTACATTATTGCCCTTTCTATTTCCGGAGGATGTAGATTATCCCGCCAGAAGGGGCGGTGACAAGGGGCGTTGACAACTCCTTCGAGTTGATTTAGTTATCACGTTCTAGAATTCAGTAGCATCTCGACTCTCACCCAAGTAAGTCGCGCTAAGGGCGCTTTCCCGCCGGCATGACGCCAAGCCGCCATGCCGGGCAGGTTTGACGTTTTGAGACCTCATGATCTCTCTAGTTCTCTACTCAAGTGACATTGTGGTATCCAGCCATGGTCATCGTCATCTCAAGCCTACAAGAAAAGGTATTTATCGGCACCTTGTCTGTCATTAATCTCTTAGTCAGTGTGACGCTGTACCATCGCTGTACTAACGTCCTCCATGGCATTTGCCCATGGGAGTTCTACAATTGAGGCTTGTCTCGAACCATAAGTAATCGAGTCTTGTCTCGAAACCCAAGTAAGTAAACACTTGTTTGCAATCACTCTCTCTCTCAAGTAAGACCCTGTACCATCGCTGTACTAGCGCCCCACGGCAATCGCCCATGGGAGTTCTCACAATCGAGTTTTGTCTCGAATCACAAGTAATCGAGTTTTGTCTCTAGCCCCAAGTCAGTATACACACACGTTTACAATCACATCCTCTCAACATCTCTAACGCTGTTCCGTCGCTGTGCTAGCGTTCTCATTGGTCTTATCCATGGGTGTTCAACATTCTCTATGCTTTGTCAAAGTATAACACTGGGTTGTTATACTTTGGCCTTATTCTAATATAAGGATTACCGGCACTTGTCTGCCAATATTCAAGATCTCACAAATGCTATTTCCTACACGGATTTCAGCTTACCTATGCTACCTGCATAGCATGTTTTATAAGCATTTATGCGTGTACCAAAAAACCGCAGTTCACAAAAGGCATCCATGTCATGTTATTATGCAATAACTTCATACCATATCAAACTACTACATTCAAGTCATTCTTATTTGCAAGAAATTGAAGTTCGTTGTATATAGAAGCTATAACATAGACTTAGTAAGTGTTAAAGTGACTTTTCCTGTGCTGGAAGATAAACTGTTGAACAAATTGAACGTTGCTCGTCAATTGGTGGACAAGTGTACATAGTAGCTTATAGGTGGACATTAAGGTAATATTTATCCTGTTATTATTGCTTATATATATTACTGTATTCATCTCACAGTTATCTCAGGTAGCAGTTCCGCAGGAACCTTAATGAACATTTAATTGTACGCAGCTGCAAGATAACGTTTATAGTTATATACTTGTTTAACATTACAGTAGTTTATGCAATGCTTTAGTTTTTAAGGTATTATTCTTGTGATATACTGCAAGGTCGATATGTAGCCTCGTCGATATCTAGCCTTGTCTATATCGAATCACAGACTACATACAATCATTCAATGTTTATATTTTGTTTATTTATGAACTTTCAGTTGTTTTCAAGTAAAATAACTTATTAAAATATTCATATAATGCTAAAGGTCTTTGTTTAATTTACAAGGTCACTTTAGAACTAGCCCTATGGTAGATTAGAGTGCCTACGAGCACATCTCTGTTTGTTTAGAAAATCGACTAAGATCGAATCTGAAACAGAAACTATTAACAATAATCCAAACTATTTGGTTATTTTCGAATAAGTGTTCATATCGGCATTATCAATAAGCATAATAATTGCCGATATTGGTCAGATGGAAATGCTGATGAAGCATCTCTAAAAATAAAATTTTTGGGCGGGTATTTACACAGACAAGTTAATTGGCCCCCTTTTTACTCGGGAATCTTGATGGTCAAATGTATCTGGAATTGTTGGAGAATGTTCATCATCCAGCCCTCGTACAAAAAATAGAAATGAAAACAATGCTTTGTCGGCAAGACTGCAAAACTGGATTGGAGTGGTAACCTGATTTAACCTCAAAATAATTTTTTTTATGGGGTTATGTCAAGTCTAAAATTTAGGCTACTCAGCCTGAATCATTGGATGATTTGGGAAATCGTATAATTCAAGCTACACCCGAAATGTTACATAACGACACAACGAAGACAACGCTGTGAGCAAAATTTATTTTATCGCATGGAGGTAAATGGTGGGCATTTCCAGCATTTAATAAACTGGTCAGAAAAGGAAGGCAAGACTTCCTTGTATTTATCTTTTTTAAATAAATAAATTTCAAATAAAGAAACCTATCCATCTAATTTTAGGAGAGAGACTCACCCTCGTCAGAAGTATTCTGTGAGGCCTTCAGACTCTTATTTTGAAGTCTGTGGATTTTGTGACGAATTAAATATTAATTAACATTTTTTTCACTCAATTTGAGAGGCTGTCGTATCAACGGGGATGAAGAAAATAGCAGCGACTACAAACTTGCAGGTTTTAGTCAGGGTAAAAATATCTTCTATCTGTCAATCACTTAACACCACTTCCCATTCATTGGGGGGTAACTGTTACTACTGCTTAGGGGTCGAAGTTGAAGGATTGAAAATACAACAAAAGATTGTCCCCCTACAATTAATTCTCCCCTTAAAATCAGCGAGCGTTTTCCAGATTGTCATTTTAAATATCGACATTCTGGTGCAAAGTTTTCGTTCAGCCCTCCTGAATGTTTTAAAATTTTGTAAGTTTATATTAAATAAATATTCTTGATGTAATTGGTTGTGGTAGAAAGGAACTTAATATACTTTACTACTAAATACACCTGATGTTTCAGTGCATTTTAAATTTGTAATATGCAGCGCTGTATTTATTATCCGTTTGATAAAACGACGTATATATTTAAAAACAATTATGTTGTGGCAAAAAATTACATAAACCTGGTTAGAAATAAACACTGTCATATGGTTTTATTTTTCCTTTTAGTGTAATCTCGTTGTTATCTATAGTATTAGTTGAGTGGTTCTTAAACGTAGGTATATATATTGAATTAATAATTGCTTACCAAATATACTACGAATGGAGCTACTATACTTGCTACATAGCCCATAATATGAATGAGAGCTACGCCCTGCGCTCTGACTACGGTAGGCAGCAGTTCAGCAGCATATTGTAGGCCAATATTGTACGAAATGTTGATAGCAAATCTACCTAGAATTGCCAGCGTTGCCGATGGGATACCTAGAAATAAAATAATAAATACGATTATTTTAAAAAGAATTTAAGAAATTATGCAGACGTGGAGTAAAGTGTGTAATGTGTAATGTCACCAACTCGCATATTATTATAATATTTACAAATGACATGGCGGGTTTTGGCTGACAACATTGAAGACCTTCAGATGTTGCTGCATCGGATAAGCGAGAGGTGGGCACAAGAATGGATATCAAAATAAATGTTGATAAAACTTATGGTATTAACCCAATAACGCCTACCGTATGACTTAACATACGTAGATAATGCCATCCTTTAGTTTCCATTTAGATGTGTTGCGTACGTTATAGCCACATTATATCAACATAGTTTAGTGAATAATAGTGCCTTAAAGATGTTTTTGAATGTTCTGTATGAGAATTTGTGACTTTGAGAGAGTTTGATGTTTTAGTTCAGACACAGTTTCAATAAGGCACAAAATTAAATTTGACAATGTGTTGTCTTTTTATAGTTCACCGAGGCCAAACCAATTCATTAATCATACGGTAAGCAGTAAAAGGATTCAGCTACAATTATATTTCGGAAGTTTTACGGAAGAATAGTTGGTCTGAAGAAGATTATAGTTTTCGGCTGAACATTTGACGAAAGTTGATATTTAAAAACAAAAATTCAACTGGTTTTAATATTGTTTTGTAGCGAATAATACGTAAGGTTTTCTATATCGCAAAAATAATCTACAAACATTTTTAGCTCAAGACACAAATACGTTGGTGTTGTTATCAAGAAAAAGGAAGTAATATCGCACCCCCGAAAAACAGTTCGGCCGAAAACTCCCTTTTCAGAAAGAACTTGTGCAATGCATCCACTGAGTTGCTCAGTTATTTGGAGTCGCTTAGCTCAGATGATGAAGAATGCAGTTTAGTGATGGGTTGCGCATCCATAGATTTGAGTAAGCTTCCACCACAAGATGGTGAAGAAAGCGATGCGGACAATACACCAAGTGGTAACGATGAAGAATATGGTATCCGTTCCTTGGGAAAAGGAGTGTGGACACAACCCATGCAAATAAAATGTCGTAAATGATATTGGTGAAAAATCAGAAGTTTACCTTGAAAATGAGGTTGGTGAAGATTATGAGCTTATAAATAAAGTTGCCAGTGTTAATGCTTCGACTTCGAGTAAAGAAGAGGATGACATGCCACTTGCTAAAAGGTTCAAAATTGACAAAGCTAAGTTTCATCAAATTTGATTTCTTGATAAAAATTGGGATGCCAAAAAGTAATTTGGAATGAAGAAATATTGGCCAATAAAGTTGGAAAATTAAAATTGACAAAACCTCTGTACCTACCATTGCACAAAAAATCTTCGATGAACAGAACATATTTTTTTCCAGAAGAAAAAGTTTGGGTTCAAGTGTGACAGAGAAATTGTGTTTAGACAATTTCTTCCACTCTTTTCCATTGTTAGAAAATTTGAAAAGAAATAGTATCAAATGTATTGGTACTGTTGGGTCCGATCACATAGAAAAGGCCCCCTTAGAAGACTTAAAAAAAACAAAATCGTGACGCTGTCCATATTTTGAAAGACAGTTCTTCTGGACTCACACTTATTAGATGGAATGGCAATAATCAAGAGACTATGGCGACTAATATCGAAAATATCGTGTTATGTCTAACAAAAGATCCCTGCACTCGATTTCTCAATTGCTCCATATGCCAAGTTCATTCATCGGTTTTAATTTTATTTAAAGGTGTGGGACTATGTGTTGTCAATTAGGTGAAGTCTTCACTAAATTATTTTGCTAGGAATTTATCAATGATTATTGTTCATTGAAATTAGGGTAGTGAAATTTAGAAAAAATCCTATACACTGTGGGCAAAATTAAATTGGAACCCTCTTTAATGCTTAATGACTTTTTTATTTTCAAAAGATTTTTTATCATTTTTTGATATGTTATGGCCTTAGGTATTAGGATTATCAGTGGCGTACAGAAAAGGGAGTATATTTCAAAACCAATGTATTTCAAGTCGTTGCAAAAATCGGCCAAATGAAATAAAGATGTAAAAATGGGCAAAAAAAGATTTGAAAGGATTCGGAATATTGACCATTAAGTCACAAAATTAAAATTGATACCTTAATTTTGATAAAACCATATCTTGTGGGCCAAGGTAAATAGGATCCTTTTTTAATGCTTGATGACCTTTTATTTTCAAAGGATTTTTTATCATTTTTGGATATATTATGGCCAGTGGCGTGTCGTATAGGGGGCCAAAGGGGGCGAATGCCCCCTCCGCCCTTCTGCCTCTAGGTGACCGGGCGCCCCATGCTTCACGAATTAATTTAATTATCTCAAATCTGTAAAAACCAGACGGTTGGCGCTATAATTATTTTTTGTATGTATCATATTACATGTTCCAGTTTTTATTTAATGCACTATTTTTTGTAAATAAATAATACATAATTATTTATTTTTTGTAATGTAATGTCCCTTGTCCCTTCTCACTCTTCTAGAAAATAATATTGGCAATATTCGTTATAATAGGTAGTGTACAAAATTATTTAATATTAAATTCGTAATAATTTAATAAAATTCGAAAATCTTACTTCATCAGTCGAAAGAATGAGTCAAAATTAGTCAAAAACTATTATAATATAGAGGGTCAAATAAATGTTTTTGGGTGTGGCATCTGGCACCCGCCGAAATTTTTCTCCTCCAGCGCTTCACGCTGCCATGAAAGGCGTAAACACGGGGGGTGGGGTGAGTAGAGGGGGTAATTGCCACCCCCTTCCCAGAACTTGATGTGTAAATTAATTTTGCGTTAAAAAAATTCGGCAGTTTTTTGTCAGGTTTTAAAAATTATTTTTCTGAAAAACCTAAATAATCTCATTATTATTCATTAACGTGGTAATACGGACGGGCGGATAAAGAATGTATTTTATTTGGGTATTTTGGGTTAGTCAATTAGTTCCGTATTCGGTTGTTAGTTGCGTTTGTCGTTTTTTGGATTTATGTAATTAATAAATTATTTATATATTTAATAACAGACGGTCAAGCACTGATCTATACAATGGATAAGCAATAACCCTTCACCGAAATGGCTAATTTACGACGTCAAAATGTAAACAAACTCTAGCAAATCTCGGGATGATTGCGTTTGCGCACTGTAACAATGCTTATTGTAATTCGAGAACGTGAGCAGGTCCGTACTTATAAATTTATTTTGGTATAATAATTTTGATTTTTGTATCAAAACTTCTTCAGTACATAGTACATTACTAAATTCACTTGGAAGACAACTCTCATCAATCACTTGCACAAACATTGTTATTTGGTAAAAATCTCAATGAAAAACTAAGTTTGCGCCATATATTGCCTAAATCATTTGAGCAAATCATATATAAATACCATGGATGAATATATATGTGTTCATTGGGTTCTTTTGGCGCCTTAAAAGCAAATACCAGACAAAACAGAATAAAATACACAAGCGTCTAGAGATCAGGCGTAATTTTCGATGCAGCGAAACGAATAATAGGTATTATTATGGCTTTGCATGACCCTCCGCTCGCTTCGCTCGCTACGGGGCTCAATCAACAATAACTAACCAAGTGCTAACCAAAACTAACCCAAACTAACAGAAAATTAAGAAAAGAAGGTAAGTTAATAGAAAACAATAAACAAAACATCTGTCGCGACCGACGGGAATCGAACCCGCAGCGCAGGAATGACAGGCAAGCACTCTGCCTACTACACCAACGAGGCGTTGTAGAAGTTTTGCTAGAACGTAGATACATGGATTCGTTTCGCCGCATCGAAAATTACACTTGATAGACGCTTCTTAAAATATGAGGTTAACTGATTGCGATATTTCAGTTCGTAGTGCACTTGTGAATGCATGGGATTTAAAGACCTGCAATTGGCAAGTATATGGCCCTCCGCACGCTTCGTTCGCTCCGGGGCTCAAGAAAAGGAAACTAACCAAGTGCTAATAACCCAAGCAATACCCAAGAAAAACCCAAAAATCAAGAAAAAACTGTTTACTTTTAAAAAATCAAAACCGACGGGATATGAACCCGGATCGCCGAAATGAAGGCCAACCATACAGACCCCTAGACCATCTGCTGACTTGCAAACAACTGGGTGCAGCGCGGAGACATGCGTCACCTCACGTACCTAGCCAATCACGCGCCTCTCATTCACAAGTGCACTTTAAACTGAAATCTGGCTAACTGATCAACTGGTATTTTGTAGGCAGAAGTTTAGACGTGGATTTGTTTCGCCGCATCGAAAATTACGCCTGATCTCTAGACGCTTCTTAAAAACACGAGGTTAACTGATCAGCTGTTATTTTGTAGGCGGATCGTTTCTAGATAGATCGACCAATAGGAGAGGCCGATTTTCACATAGTGGCCTAGGCCTGTAAAGGATCTTAAAACTCTTATCATGATATCAACCCTACTAGAAAATCACGTCATACAGCTTATTGCAGGGTTATTTAGAGATATTTTAGATGTTTACGCCTTAATAATACTAATACCTATACTATTAATACATACTGAAAATAGGAGATTCCCGGGATAGCGCCTTTGCTTCGACAAAGATTAACCATATCTACAAGTATGCATACTCATAATGTAATGATCAGTAATTGATCACTCAATCAATAAGCTAAAAAGCAGTCTCACTCCTTACTCACTTGGAAGGCTTTCAAAGCAAACTAAACTAACCAAACCACATCTCAACGGAACAAAAACAAATAGCGAATGGCGTAGCTTGGGGGTAGGCCGTAGATTACGTTTGCCCGGTTTACCGTTAATCGATACTAATTCGATTCTACTTTACGAAACTACGAGCTCGGTACGGGCCTGGAAAATCAACAGTAATCGACCGCATGGCTGAACAGCTGGCGGTTTCGACACTTGACTGACGGATTGAGTGTTATTGCGCTTGATCAGTAATGCCGAGGTATCAAAAATTATGACTGGGAATCGTGCGCACAAACACATTTTTTCGCCCACGCGTAATCAATTTCTCTTCAGATGACACATGCATTATGCTGATCCATTTGTATAGATCAGTGCGGTCAAGCGATAAAGGGTGCTGTTAATTATTAAAAATAAGTAGGTAAATATTGAAATATTTTATATATTTTTATTTAAAAACGAAATAACTATATACTTATTACAATTACATAATTAGAATTTTTAATTATTGAATCCTTTGTTTGATTTAATGTAAATAACATTCATCGTCATGTTTATGTTTTTTATTAGTTTCCCTATTCGCCTGATTCTTGAATATTTAATATATTGGTCACCCCACGACCTTTTTGTTTTTTAACGATTTTAATGACTTTTGGGCGAAAATTGGGCGTGGCACCCCGAAATTTTTCCGGCGGCGCCCTTTTCCCCGTTTGCCCCCTTCGCCCTTCGACCCACGACACGCTACTGATTATGGCCTAAGGTATTGGGATTAAAAAGAACTTTGCAAAGACGGTCTACTTCAGTGACGCGCTGAAAAGGAAGTATTTTTCAAAACCAATGTATTTCAGGTCGTTGCAAAAATCGGCCAAATGAAATAAATATGTAGAAATGGGCAGAAAATACTTGAAAGGGTTCGGAATATTGACCATTAAAAAACTACGTCGATACAAACGAAAATAAAAATTGATACTTTAATTTTGGAAAACCATGTATTGTGGGCCAAGTTAAATTGGATCTTTTTTAATGCTTAATGACCTTTTATTTTCAAAGGATTTTTTATCATTTTTGGACATGTTATGGCCTAAGATATTAGATTCAAAAAGAAATTTGTAAAGCGGGTCTACTTCAGTGGCGTACATTAAAATTTAAAATATATATTTTTTTATTTTAAAAAATTTATGTAGGTTCAAAATTTCTGTACGCCAATGAAGTAGACCCGTTTTGCAAAGTTCTCTTTGATTCTAATGTCTTAGGCCATAACATATCCAAAAATGATAAAAAAATCCTTTGCAAATAAAAAGTCTCTGAGCATTAAAAAGGATCCAATTTAATTTGGCCCACGAGACATGGCTTTACCAAAATTAAAGTATACATTTCAATTTTGTATGTAATGACCTGGTTTAGTTTGGGTTAGTTTGGTTCCTAATTCCTGTCTGGAAATAGTTTTAGCCAAACCTGGAATTCTAGAGATCCTGACTAATCGCAGTTAGTCATAAAGTACCACAAAATAAGCAGTATTTATTAAACAAATTAATCTAAATTACTCCCGTGGTAGCGATAATATCAATATATCAATAAGCAGTTACTAGAGATCTGATAAATCAATGAATTATAAAGTAAGTAAATATATACCTAGCCGGTAAGTACGTAGGGGGAACACGATATGAGCTCAGTTCGATGTCAGTATTAAAGTTGCAAATAGCAGTTATGCGAAATAAATTACTGCCATGAGGCTAACAGCCTATTACAGTAAAAACTTATTGTTTAGGTAGGTAAGTGTAATTCACAGGTAAATCAGCTATTTACTAATTAGGGTAATACTATATCGGTAATAAGGAAAATCAATATTATATAATCGACAAACATAATAAACGACTTAAAGCCATCCACCGACAGTTTCAATAACTCAATAAACTAAAACAGTAAGGTATGATATACGATACGAGATCGCACCTACAAGCAGGTAACAGTGAATTCACTAATCAAAATGAGATAGCAAACGACCTAAAGTCGTTTGACAGTAAATTAATTAATTTAAACAAAATACAACAATAATATATACGATAAAGAAAGGAAATGAACTACAGTCGTTTAAGAGTAAATTCATTAACCAAAAAGATAAATAACGATAATAAAAGGTTATTAAGAAGAAAAAAATATATAAAAGTATTTTTACCAAATACTTAACATCTTTCGATAGCACTGTAGCATTCAAGCTACAGTGCTAGCGAAACACGTTAAGTAATTAATAAAATATACAGTGGAAACTAAGTAAAAATTATTTTACTAATAATTATTCTACATAAGTTATTATGAATTTCTACCAAGTAAAGGCAGACTCAACACAGTTTACATGTATTTCAGTATTGTGGAAGAAATGTGTGTTTTAGTGTAATGCAGATATGCCTATCTTATGGCAGGAATTGTTGTAAACTTTTTGAAGTCTAGACACACCTAAATTATATTGGTTTCTGGTTGATTGAAGTTTAAAAGATTTAACACATTCGGTGCATCCTTCAAACTATTTACAAGTTTTGTACTTTCTTAATATATTTAACCAACACCAAATAATAGTTAACCTAGTCAAAAGTTTTGGCATAATCTGTACAAGCACTATCTTTAAGACCCCTTTTCAAGAGTGTTGGCTCTTCAAGGTATTAGTTGTTGTTGTTGAACGTTCAGGGTAAAAATCATACTGCTCTTCCACAGCTATTCCTCTACTCAGTGCTCAAAACTGATACGTGACCAAATTATTAAGACATTTAAGAACTGGATTGCATGCTATATCTATATTATAATTATATATGATGATGAATATATATAATTTTCATTAGAGAAATTCATATTTCTTGGATAAAGTGACATATCGTCACCAATCTGGGAAAATGATACGTTTTTTTCTTTTGTGACATTTGAAGTAGGCATATTATAGTTTCAAGTGCTTACGTTATTGCATTTTCGATGTTGACATACGATAGTGTCAATTAGACGAAAGCGATTTTTCGTGTTAATTATTAATTTCAAAACGCAGTAAACTTTAGAATCGTACTTTGTAATATTTATCTAATTTTTTTTAAGAACCTGGTTCGAACTCCGCGTATATTAATTATAATTATTAGATTAGACTGGTTGATTATCGATTATCGTATGACTTTTTTATAGCTTTGATCCATTTTATTCCGACAACTTGAAGCTAAAATCATTTACACTCAAATTTTTACTTTAGGTTAGCGTTTGCTCATCTTGGTCTTACTTACCCAAAGGTACGGCGGTAGCCAACAAGCTAAATATCCCACTGACGACCATAGAACCACACGCCAACCATCTTCTTCCCCACACGTCGAGCACAAACGTCAAAAAAGTGTCGGCGGGAAACTCAGTGGCGCTGGCGATGGTGAATGTCAAAAATATGTCCAATCCCAGAGTCCCGACGTTTCTCACGTGACCGTCGAAGACCAACGAGATGGCCATCCAAAGCAAGATCAAAATGATGGTGATTTTTCTGAGACGTGGAGTCTTAAAGAGATCGAGGACTGTGTAGTTCTTGCCGCATTCCTCCTCTTGTTGAATCTTGATACAACTTGCCTAAATATGGAATGAATTAAGTAACTTATAATTGTACCCAAATAGTAGACGTAATTGATGGAACCATGTCAAAATAGTTGTAAACTATAAAACGATACTTCGTTGCTGATTTAAACCTTATGCGCTGCTACGTACCTTGTAACAATATTTGCAATGAAGCCGCACCTAAGGTATTTTACGAGTGAAGCTGCAGGAATATGTCAGTTAAAATTGGCACATTTCATTCGTTTTGAATTAAACACAAAAGTATTGGTTAGCGAAGATTTTCCATCTAATTGTAGCAGCACTCATTTCCATAAAAATGATCAGCTGTAGAAATTAGATTTTTCATTTTAATTCATTGAAAATATGCAGTTGCAGTGCCGCTTAACAGAAATTGTATAGTTTCACAAAATGATCACTTACCCTGAAGTGCTCATAGACTTTTGGGTCAACGTCCTTTCTGTTGATTCTTTCGAATTTCTTCAGGATTCCAATACTTTTGTCAATTTTTCCTTGGGACACTAGCCATCTAAAATAGAAAAAAAGATTTGTGAATTTAATTAATATGGCAAACAAAACAAACGACTTAGTGTGTATAAGGTTCTAAACACTAAACTTTGCTATAGTGCTACAATTATATAGTTCCGAAATTGATGACAGTACACAGTTATCGATACCTGGTTTTCGTATATGCGATACAAATAAAGCACACTCCGTATTTCTGCAAAATCTGAAAGCTAGATCTGATTTATTAAAAGCTGTTCAGGTACGCAGAAGGAAGTTGAACGTTCCTGAAGAAAAAATTGTCTGCATCGAGGAGAAAAATAGTAGCGAAGATACAGTTTTGCTTGCTGAATCTACGACTTCATTACGATCAAAAAATAGATCTCTCTCAGATATATTTTCGGATAATCCCTCAGGTGATATTGCTTTTGATAAAATAGCCGAAGATTATGAACATAACAAGAGTTTATGGATTGCATCGACAGACGATCATCCGGCAAAAGGCAACCATTCCTAGATATTGTAAGAGAAGTTGGGCAATTTGTTGCCTTTACTTATGAAGGAGAAATATTCCGAGGTGAGAATTAAGACAATGTAAAAATTTTTAAAAACTGGAAAAATTGGACTAAATGGCCTACTCCTAGGACGACGTATTAATATCCATAAAGCGACTTGTCCAGATCTTTAAGAGAAATTTTCCGATGCTCCACAATTAAAAGCATGGTGGTCTTGAATGTAAATTTTGGTATTGCAATAATTAAACCGTATTATTTACTGTTTTTTAAAATAACTGGTTTTTTTTTCTATCAGTAATTAGAAAAAAATATATTGTTTTATTTTTTAAATTTTCTTTGTTTTTGTCTAATAAAAGTACGAAAAAAATGCTACCTATTCTATATAATAAAATTTATTTATTTATTTATTTCGTTACACTGCTTATCAGGTTCGGACCCAATTGCAAAGCAGGATTACAGAGATATTCAAAGTACCTAACTAAGCGAGAAGAGTAGCCTCTTCTAGTTTTAAGGGACTGCATGTCAAACATTTGAAGCAAGTTCTCCTCAGGAAATCCCTGAGGTGGGTAGGAACCATGAGTCCTCAGGTAAAGTAACTTTAAGAACCTACGTTGTACCCTTTCCAGATCATCTATGTGTGCAACGTATGCTGATGACCATACTAATGAGGCGTATTCTAGTCTTGATCTTATAAAAGAACAGAATAAAGTTTTAAGAGTATCAATGTCGTGAAACTCATGGCTAAGTCTGGTAATAATTCCGAGAGTTCTGGATGTTTCACTAATTATATCTTCGTAATGTTTTGTAAATGTCAGCTTATTGTCAAAGGTTACACCAAGATCCCTAAAATGTTCTGACCTAGGTAAACGTGTATTGTTTATGGAATAGTGGTGTATAATTGGGTTAGACTTGAGAGTAAATGATAGTACCTGACATTTATCGATGTTCACCTCTAACCTATTTAATTTGCACCAATTAACTAGTGAGTCAAGATCTTTTTGAAGTATTAGGCAGTCGTTAATAGAATTTATATGATAAAGAAGCTTGAGATCATCTGCATACAGAAGACATAGAGAGCCAAGTAGTTCACACACATCATTCACAAATATAACAAATAACAGGGGCCCAAGGACCGACCCCTGAGGAACTCCAGAGGTAGAAGAATAATCCCGAGACGCAACCCCATTAACAACAACAAACTATGACCTGTCCCAAAGCCAAGCACGAAAGAACAGTACCATGTTATCAGATAAGCCAAAAGCCTTTAACTTGCCCAGAAGTAAATCAATATCCAGTTTGTCGAATGCTTTCGACAGATCTGTGTAGATAATATCCATCTGGGAAGTGCCATCCAGGGATTCAGCGATAATCTGCGAGGCAATCACCAAGTTTGTAGTAGTGGAGCGTCCCTTCAAGAAACCATGCTGACAAGGAGAAATTTTGTTTTTTATACTATGGAATATTTTGTTGTGGACAAGCACTTCTAGGCATTTCAAAAAGTTGCTTATAATTGTAACAGGTCTATAGTTAGTAACGTCAGCTTTGTCGGATTTCTTGAGAACAGGAGTCACCTTTGAACGTTTCCAGGCTAAAGGAATCGGTTGAGTTGACAGGCAGAGATTAAATGGAATCATATCAGGTCCACAAGTCATTTTGTTTTTCATGGTTTTTAAGGTACCAAAAACCTCCTCTTCTGAGAAGAAAGGTATATCAATGACGGGATAAGTGACATTAATATTGGGGGAATGGGCTACTGGAGCATTTCGAGGGTTAAAGGATTTATGGAAATAGTCAGAGAAAGCATCAACAATTTGTTTGGTATCCGCAAGATGTTCATTATTATATACCATAGCATTAGGGATTTGATTAAATTTCGGTCAGCTTTGATTTGTTGCTCTGCTTGAAGGACATATTTTCTATGTGATGAATGTCTCTTTTAATTAGAGCTCGAATTAATGAAAACTCCTGATAGGCAGAGAAGTCATTATGTTTTTTATACCGTGCATGAAGTTTATTTTTTAAGAGAATATTCCTTTTAATTTCGGTGGTGTAGCAAGGAGGATATTTAAACTGCTGTGCAGGCGTTGACCTCGGAACCCAGTTATCAATTGCCGCAAATAGTAAGTTATAGAATTCATCACAGGCCAAGTTCAAATTGGTATATTGGTAAATGGGTGACCAGTCCATGAGAAGCAATTCCCGCTATAGGTTAGTAAAATTTGCTTTTCGAAATTGATATATAAAATTCACGTTATGTTTTTTTGAGAAATTTTTAGTTGTCATACAGGAAACATTGATCAGCAGTGGCGGGTGATGTCTAATCAAGTCAATGGCTTTTTAACACTGCACTCAGTGCCATTAAAGAGTACGAGATCCAATAGGCGGTTGTTGCTGTTTCTTACACCATTGATTTGACTAAAGTTATGAGAATTGATAATATTGAGAAGCATGGTTAATTTGCCAGTTGAGAGAAGGTCATTATCAATGTAGTTAGCATAATCGGTCACATTGAAGTCCCCAAGGATCAAGATATCTGTACCATACAGAGTATCTTGCAATATCAAGAAATCACAAACCGCCTCAAGATCAGTCACAGAGCACGTGGAGGGTATATAGATAACGAATATATGGAGATATTTGTTATTTAGTAAGACTTTGGAGGCGATGATATCAATGTGCTCAGGCACAAGAGGTCGCAAAACAACCAGTTTCAGAGGAAAATATGATAATTTATTATTTACAGCCTGGACTACACCTCTCTCCAGACCAGTGGCAATTTGATTGCCATCGCATCTATAAACCTCAAAAATAATGGTCGAGATAAACTCACTTGTCACAATGGAGAGATCAAGCCAACTTTCGGTAAAAGCCAGGATATCATAATCACCCTGGGTGGAAGAGTGGAGAATGTCGAGGAGAATGTTGATTAATTTAGTGCGAATCCCACCTGTATTATGATAATAAATATTAAGGGAATTAGGCAGTGGATCGGGAGTATTTGAAAAATAATTATCTTTACTAGAACTAGGAAATGTTAGTGGATTTACAGAGTTATACATAGATTGAGAGTTATTGTCAATGTTATTTACAATGAATGAATTCATGTTACAACCTGAGAGTATGTGCGATTCCGGAAAACCCTTGAACTAGTATAAGTATCAGAATGTGCACCCACCCTGACATTAAATTCGGCCACATAACATCCGGTAGGCCAGAAATCCTTGCTCAGATATTGAGGCTTAAGATGTTCTGGAACGCCAAGCTTAAAGGTAGCAGTCCTAGGCCTCTCAAACTTCGACCTCAACTTAGTACAGGAACAAAGAGGTCGAATGTTTGAGTCCACAACATCCAGGACGTGTTCTGGTGTTGTGGTGGGATTCAAATTGGCTAGGTAAATGTAGGCAAGCTTTTCACCTGAGCCAATATGACGATTTGCAACCTGTTGTTGCTCTCTAGGAGAGCCAGTGTAGATTAGACCGTTTCTTTCCCGCCTTATATTTATGTTTACCTGGCCTTGTTGAGAGTTGACGCGCAGACTGTGATTCTGATGCTGAGAAGAAATACCAACCTTGGTGTGGTTAAGCACATTGTTCTTATGATATTGTCCATCTTTGGCCTTAACAGCTAACTTAGAAGGTCCATCAGAGGGTAGTGGAGAGGAATCATGTAGGCCAACCTCTATGAAAGGTACATTCAGATTCAAACTACCAGAGTCAGGTGAAGTATCCACTGGATTGGATTGCTTGTGTGTAATTTTAGTGACAACTTTAATCAGATCGATATTCGAGTCTTTGAGGTTATTAACTTCGGTAGAAAGTTTGGTTATAGAGTCCTGATTGTTGGTCGTCATTTCCTGGAGGTGTGTCATGAACGTATCTGTAAGATTAAGCAGTTGACTTTGAACGGCATTCTCAATGCCTTTGCTCATGTTAATGAATTGTTTGGAAATAATTTTCTCGATGGTGTCCATGGAGGGAGCAGGAAAGTACTGATGTTTGTAAGTTGAATGCAATGACTCAATGGTTTGTAGACATTTGTCATTCTCCTCTAGAAGGTTGTCAATTTTAGTGGATAGGTCAGTTTCGAATCCTCCAAGATTCTAATTTGATCTATGTATTTCTGAGTTATTTGAGCATTCGAATTGTTAGCCTTCTCTAACTCTTGTATATTGTCCGTGAGAGAGACAACTTTATTTTGTAACTCAGAAATTCTAGCTTCTAGTACTGTGATTTTAACCTCGTATTGTTCCTGAGCCTCACTAACATCAGAGCAAAAATCTGATGATAAACTTTTGTGACGTTGTAGCTGAATATCTTTGGAGTTCAACTGTTCCTTCAAATCACTAATCTTTTTTTCATACTCCGAGGTCCGGTATTCTTGATTTTCCGCAGACAAAGCGCAGTTATTGGAACAATATATTTTGTATCCCTGAAGAGTTGTGGAATTTGAAAATGAAAGTGAAAATGAAAATTTTACCTATTCTAAATAATAAAATGAAGTAATACAATCTTACCAATGTAGTAACTTTGCTCCACAGATTAATATAGTGGTACAGTCAGTTGAATTTGATGGAGCAAAATTACCTGTCCACTTGGTATGGTTTACACCAGTTTTAATTAAAAAAATGAAAATACCTAGAAAGACTTTTCTTCAAAAAATCTTTGAGTGCTGAAAAAATTGGACTAAATAGCACATTAGAATTCGTAAAGCTATCTATCCAGGTCTCTAAGAGAGGATTTTTCGATGCTCCAGAGTGGAAAGCATGCTGGTTTTGAATGTAATTTTGGTGTTGCAATTAAACTGTATAAGTTTAAGAATAACTTCTGTTTCCTTATCAGAAATTAGAAAAAAAATATTTTCGTTCATTATTTTTTTGACTTTTCTTTGTTTTTATTTAATAAAAGTCCCAAAAAATGCTACCTATTCAATATAATAAAATGAGGTAATACAATCGTACCAATGTAGTAACTTTGCCCCACAGATTAGTAGAGCGTTAGTTATAGTCAGTGAAATTTGATGGAGCAAATTTGTCCGTCCAGTTGGTGTAGTTTGCACCGCTTTTAATTAAAAAAAAATAAATATACCTAGATAGAAATTTTTATTTCTTTTTTATAAAAACCTATTCTACGTATCTATCGTTACCACCTATTACAGTTTTCGAATTTTTCCTATTTTCTTTGAGTTTTTTTCAATGCATTTTGTTTAATTCATCCTAAAAGTGGAGCAAACTAACCCCACCTTATGGTAATAAATATAGTAATTAATAAAATTGCTTTGTTTAATTAATTATGCTTTTTACATGAATTAAGTCAATGTAAATTATCAATTTTTGTTGTGTGCTGGGTGATTCGAAATCAAGTATATGTATGGGGATCTCGAAAACCATAAGACATACAATGTCGGTCAAATTGGGGCAAAATTGCACGATTAGATTCCTAACAATATGCCGTTTAGAAAGTTTTAAAAATCCGAGTATTTCCGAATATATACGGAAAAAACGAAATTTTGAAAAATAGTTTTATTTTTTTCCAGGGCTTATTTAAAAACGGATTTGAAATTGAATTGCACTCTTGCATTGCCACTTTTCTCGCTCTATCCAATGGTAATATACAGTTTGGAATCCGACGTTTCGTCTTAAAGGGCTCATCATCGACTTTCTTTTTTTAAATACGAATTTTAATATTTTTCATCGTTTTTCAGATGATATTGACATTATTAATATGAATACGTGTTTTTATTTTTTAATTACTTTTTTTTTTAATTTGATTTTTTTTTAATTATTTATTTTGCTTTGGCGTAATTTTAAATAGCTTAAGTTACTTTTGAAAGTTTTGAAATGTTCATATTCTATGAAACTATATTATTTTGTTTTTTGTGTTAAGCAGAAAGTTATTTTTAATACAAATAATAAATGGTAAAATTAAATAAACAGATTCGTTTATTTTTTCGAGCATATGGTCTTGAACTATTACGCAAACTAGTTGCTCAGTGAAAAGATAAAATATTTTCAATTTTTAACCAACAACAAAAATTATTTAACATAGGACATCAACAATTCATAATAATACTACGTGATACTATAGTTATGGATGGAGAAACTCACCTATCGAAATTTTGATTATAAATTTAAAAAAAAAATAAATTTAATAATTATTCAAAAGGAATCCTCGCTAAGACTGAAAGTAATATCATAAAATTTTAATTTCTGCTTCATTTATTTGTGAATGAAACTAACTGAATAACACAAAAAACAAAATAAAATTGTTTCATAAAATATAAAACTTTTAAAAGTAACTTAAACTATTCAAAATTATCCTCAAGTAAAATAAATAATTTAAAAAAAATTAAATTAATAATTATAAAATAAAAATACAAAACAATATATGTATAAATGCATATTCATATTATTAACGCCAATATCATATAAAAAACAATAAAAAAAAATTAATTTCATATCTAAAAAAGAAAATTGACGATGATCCTTTGAAGACCAAAGGTCGGATTCCAAACTGGATACCACCATTGGATAAAGCGTGATCCCCATACAAAGACTCGAATTTGAGCCACCCTGTACTTTTTGGAATATTTTCAGTTTTTCATATATGCATGAATTAACAAAAACATCGCATATTTACGTGGAAAAATACTACATTTTCAAGTGCATACTTGCCTAAGTCTAGCCATCATAAATAGAGGAGGCCCCAAATTTGAGCCTTGAGAAACCACAGATATATTTACTTTAGTCGTTTGTCTGATAAATATGGCATTGGTAAAAATACTAAATTAAGATTTGCATTATTTTTTTGCGAAGATAATTGCACTATATTTCCCCAGACCAAAAGCCTTTGCCATGTCTTCGAAGACTACGTCTGCTTGGGTTTAATTACTGAAGGCAACAATAAATTTGTAAAAAAAAACCTATTTTATACCTACAGGGTGTTCCGAAATAAAGGGCAATACTTTACCAGCGTATTCTACGGCTAAAAATAATAGATTTTTTTATATTAACATAAGTCCGAAAATGCTTGCTAAGGAAGCTACGTCTTCGAGTGGGGCACTCTGAAGATGGTTTTTCCTAAATATTTTCGAAACCG
Source organism: Pissodes strobi (assembly GCA_016904865.1). NCBI lineage: Eukaryota > Metazoa > Arthropoda > Insecta > Coleoptera > Curculionidae > Pissodes > Pissodes strobi. The sequence continues at coordinate 138,120 of MU182928.1, forward strand.
TTAATAATAAAATTTTGGAAAATTAGGTACGGTATACAAGCTTTTGATGCCAAATCAAATTATGAATTCAGAATTTCAATATTTAATCATAGGCGTTACATACTGGGGGGATTAAGGATTAAAATAAGCCCATTTTTTCGACGAGTCGTTTTTTATTAACTTTTCTTTAAAATTATAAAATTAAAAAGTTTTCTACGTAAAAAAGATACCCCTAGTTCATCTTGATAGGACTTGCCGTTTTTGAGTAAAATTGTTTTAAAAAAATCACGTCCATAAAGAAATTAATCAATAAAAATAATAAAAATTGAAATTTGTGAATAGAGGGGGGACTTGAATTATTAAAATTCATATTTGTTGACATTTCCGTGTCAGATATTGTCTGCTACTCTTATCGTTGTAAAATTAAACTGAATAATGCAAAACTTTTCAAACCAATACCTTACTCATATCCATTTTGTATACATACAGTGATGGGCTAAAATATGGAACAAATTCATTATCTCGTAAACCACAATTTTTTTTTTAAATCGCTGGAACCCGTCGATTTTGTTTTTCGATCGCGTATATTCTGACATAAAATGTAGATATACAGGGTGTTCCAAATTAGAGTCACAGAAAAAATATTTTTTTATTAAATGTATATTATTGCATATTTGGATTTTGCGGAGAATTCTATACATATTTTATGAATAATGTCCTATACCTATCTCCAACTGTTTTTGAAATATTGACAGTTGAAAATCGACCATTTACCAAGTTTGACACCCTGTGAAATCTAAACGACTAAAGATAGAGCAAAATGGTTTGCACTTTCCTATCTTGGTTTTTCATAAGCTATCGTTTGACACTAGCTTTAGGTTTAACCAGAGGTTAAATTTAACCGGAATTTCTTAACTTCTGGTTAAATATAAAGTTAACGTCAAACAATAGCTTATGAAAAACCAAGGTAGGAAAGTGCAAACCATTTTGCTCTATCTTTAGCCGTTTAGATTTCACAGGCTGTCAAACTTGGTAAATGGTCGATTTTCAACTGTCAATATTTCAAAAACAGTTGGAGATAGGTATAGGACATTATTCATGAAATATGTCTAAAATTCTCTGCAAAATCCAAATATGCAATAATATACAGGGGGTTCCATTTAATAAAAAAATATTTTTTCTGTCACTCTAATTTGGAACACCCTGTATATCTACATTTTATGTCAGAATATGCGCGATCGAAAAACAAAATCGACGGGTTCGAGCGATTTTTTAAAAAAATTGTGGTTTACGAGATAATGAATTTGTTCCATATTTTAGCCCATCACTGTATATTGTAATTGATGTTCCTTTGCTGTGGTATAGGAATATCACAGACGTTTTCCGCAACGGAGACTCCCTGGGCGCAAAGTGTTTGAGTGAGTTCATAGAAATCTGGTGGAGAATAGTTCGTGTCAAAATCTTCGTGGGCAAGGACGACCTAGTGGAGATGATTTGGAAAATGCACTTCAACAAATAGAAGATAATCCTCAAGTCGGACTCAGACCATTGGCTAGAAGAGTCAGCATTGCTAAATCAATAATTGTGAAGCGTTTTACTGTAACATATTACTATCTATAATTATAACGAATATTATTTATTTTAGCTGAGAAGAATGACTCAGATGCAAGGTCCAGAGGACTCAAAAGCTGCTGCCTAGAGATTTTCAACACAATATCTAGTTATATCGATGAATTTTAGGACATCAAAAATCGTTATACAAATTTTTGTGGTCTAGTGAGGCAACATTTACTAGGAATAAAGAACACTCACGTTTGGAGCGATGAAAATCCGAGAGGAGTGCGAAGAACTAATTGTCAGTATAGGTTCTCCGTCAATTTGTGGGCGGGAATAATTGGAAATCAATTGATTGGTCTAATTGAAATTCCAAATAATTAAAACAGCTAGATATATTTGGACTTTCTGCAAAATCACTTAGCTGAACTATTGGACCAAGTACCCTTGAGGTCCAAATTGGGGATGAATTTCCGACACGACGGCGTCCCTGTTCATTTTGGATGGCCTGTTCGTAACTGGTTGGACGAGAATTATCCTGAACGATCGATAGGCGGCAGAGGTGAACCAGTATCCTCGCCAGCGAGATCGCCGAACTTAAATCCACTCGATTATTATCTACCCGTGAAGATCTGCTTCAACGAATTATTCAAGCTGAAAATTAAAAAAGAATAAATCGTTCTAGATTCTTCGGGCATCTCACAATATTAGCCGTAGAGTTAGATTTTTATGTCAGAGAAAATGAAGGTCTATTTGAACACCTTCTCAGGGAGTATTTTTTGATTTGTAGAATCATTTTTATTAAATAAGAGCATTTTTTTGTCCCATTATTACCCTGAATTGAATTTTCATATTTATTTCGACTTCAATTAATTAGTTTCATAAGAGGCGTGAGAGCTGATTTATAATTATTGGTCAACTTTTTTATGGACGTGATTTTTTCAAAACGATTTTACTCAAAAACGGTAATTCCTATTAAGATGAACCAAGGCTACTCTTTTACATAGAAAACTAAATTTCACATTTTTAAAGAAAATTTTTTAAAAATTACTCCCTAACCCCCCAGTACATAACGCCTATGATTAAAATTTTGAAATTCTGAATTCATAATCTGATTTGGCATCAAAAGCTTATATACCGTACCTAATTTCAAAATTTTATTATGAACGATTTCGAAAATATTTAGGGAAAAACCGTTTCGAACGCCCACTCGAAGGCTAAGGGAGCTTTAGTAAGCATTTTCGGACTTATATTCATATGAAAAAGTCTATTAATTTTAGCCGTAGAATACGCTGTTAAAGTATTATCCCCTAATTTCGGGACACCCTGTATATCCAATCTCGTGAAAAAAGTTAGGCATAGTTTAATCGAAAACGTCTAATATCATTCATAATGTTTCGGGGAAAGTCGAGTGAATCCAAAACTTTAAGACCAGAATCTAAATGATGTATGATCTTAGGAAAAAAAATTGAAGATATATATAGTGTGCTCATTATTAAAACTTAAGTTTGGCATTCTGCAAAGCACATAATATCCGTTATATGCTATTTTATTAAAATGTTTTGTATTTCTTTAAGATAATTTTTTAGGACTGGTTGCCTCTTGCAAAATGTTGAAATAAATTGTTTTGATTTTATTCTATATCAACTCTGTCAAGAAGAAACTTTCATCTGACAATAAACAGGTTTGAATCTGGCTCATCCCGGGTTACTGAAAGGCTTTAAATGGCAAGGCTTGTATCGAATTTTTAATAAAATGTTATCATATTATAACAGCTAATCGAGACCTTTCTAGTTTATAAAAATTGACTATTAAAATAAAATCGCCATGCAATGGTCATCAACATCAGTATCCAGGTACATAATTCGACTAGTGTTTTAGAGTAATTTTTTTCATCCTAAAACGATTCTTGACGCTAGAATCTCGTAAGAGTTACCTCTCAGTTCTTACCATACCTTGCTGATTCTGGGACGATCCATGGTGTTAGAATTGCCAAAGCCAGAGGAGCACTGGTGATATAGCAGAGCATTTTCCAATTAGAGGCCCATAAAGCGATCCATGGAAGAATGGATGCGGCGAAGGTGAAAAAAATTGCGATCGACATGTTGGCTACAAAGGTACGCCATTTTGGTCCGACGTATTCCAACACTGAAAAAGAAAAGTTCTAATTTTATATTACCATTATTTTAGACACAATTTTGAATTAATCTCAAATTGTAAGCTATATATGTTTTTTGATGCGGCACATAGGTTTTGAATTCATATTTGTGCTTCAATAAGTCAAAAAAATTGCTTAACAATAATTTTTTTTTACCGAGTACCTTCGCCCCAGGATCGAAGACAATTTTTAATACTTAATAGATGATAATCCGCCTTTACCGCACATATGAGGATGGAGGCTTTTCAACAAAAGAGTAGTGGGGAAATGAAAATATGTTTGATTCTATTACGAAATTCGACAATAGTCTTGCGAGATACTAAATAATTTTTTTTTAAATTTCTTTCGATGATTGTACTTTATATTAAGAAAAAACAACAAACAAAAGATTTATGTAGTGATTTTTATTTCATCAGTAAATAATTTTGGAATTAATAGTCATGTTATTTTTATTTTAAATTTACGATAGTGCCTTTAACTCTACCTAAGAATTAGTCCAATCCTAATCATTTTCAACAATTGTATTAAAATTTGTAAGATATCTTACTAAACCATAATATGATACTATCAATTGCAATGATACTTAAATTATCATTTATTACAGTTGACAAAGGTTAAATTCATTGTAAAACTTACCCAAAATATACATCATGGTGAAACAGTTATCAAAGGCCATCCCAACGAAGAATCTACAGACGGCAAACGTCCAAAAGGAAGAACACATGGTCGTGGCCATTCCACCGATAAATCCAACCAAGTTGGTGCCCACCAGGGCGGGTATCCTGCCCAGCCTGTCCGCGATCCACCCGAAAACGAGACCACCCAAAATCGCACCGCAGAAGAAAATTGACTGGGCCATGCTGGGTAAGGCTGCGTTATCGCATACCCAATCATTCTGTAAAAAAATATATATTGCCCAATAAATTTCTTCCTTCTATTAGGATGATACAATAATATATCGAATGTATGTAATTCCTGCTTGTGATAAAAATAGCTAACTCCCACTCATTATTTACTACTTTACTAATATCAATAATTAAATTACTTATAAATAACTGCATTTAGCCCTAGCCTAGCCATGTAGAACCAAAGATAACTGGTAAGACTGATTGCCACTGATTATTCGTCCTTACATTATTATAATATAATGTATTAACATAAATTAATTAGTAGAATTACATTTAATATTTTGTAATTTACAAATTACATTATATATAATTATATAATAATAGCTAAACATTTAAAGTACTTTATCTTGAGTGTTAAATTGAACCAAAGTTAAGTTTACTACCTAAATGTGTAAAAAGTTTTAACTATTTTGCAGTGACCAGTCGAAATAATAAAAGTTTCTTAAGTATTTAGAAAAAAGTTTAATTTTATTAAAAAATAAATAAATAGCTGGAATGTTGTTGGTCCAGCAGAAATCCGGCTAGATTGAAAATGTTGCTGGATTGCAATCCCTACACATCAACTATTCAACGGCAGAAATTGTCATAGTAGGAGACTTTAACGTACTGGTTGAAACTCTCCATCAAAAACGACGTTGAAGTACAAGAAGCCGAGACTTTTGCTATAAGTCAATGACTTGCACTACTAATCTGCAAAGTGATTTTTCTTTTCCTTGGAAAGATGTGTGCTTTAGGAATCAAAACACCTCTGAATCTGCTGATGAGATAACTCAAGTTATCCTAGCTGGTATGGAAGCTTTCATCCCCTCTTCTCTGAAACGCATCTCAAACAGTTAACCAGGCTTTGGGAAAAACTGCTCAAGAGTGGTCAATGCTAGAAATGCTGCCTACCTGAAATGGCGCCGAGATCCAACAGCCGAACATCGAAATATATTCATCAATACTAGAAGCCAGTGTAATAGCGTACCATTGACTAACCCACCAGGGCGGGTAAGGGGGATTATAAAGGGCAGATCAAGAACAAGCTTCTCAACTATCCTCTCGGATCGAGATCCTTTTGGTTACTTGCCAAAGCTGTCAATCAGGGTTTCTCAATGACGTCATTCCTACCACTGACCAAAGATAGACCAATAGCGAAAACGGCTAAAGAAAATGCGAACATTCTTGTCGAAATGTTTGCATCAAATTCTACCTTAGATCCTCAAGAAAAGACTCCTCCAACTATCCCAAGACTGAATTCCTCAATGTCAGGTCTGGTATTTCGCCTACGCGAGATGAAACGAATACTCAAAAGCCTAGACAATAATAAGGCCACAGGATCGGATGGCGTTCCCGCAATGGTGCTTAAGAAATGTCCTGGGGAACTTATGCAGGCTCTCCCTATCATACAGAACTGCAAGCTTTCCTTCCAGCTGGAAATGCGCTCAGGTGCAACCAACACCAAAGAAAGGTAAAAAAATTATTTGAAGTAACTACCTACCAATTGCCTTAGTTCCCATCATGTCCAAAGTTATAAAGAAATTGATCAACGAACAGCTCTTAAAATATCTCGAATCGGCAGACATACGCGATCGCCAGTATGGCTTCCGCAAGAACAGATTAACGGGAGATCTCCTGACTTACGTGACCTACCTGTGGGCCAAAGCCATCGAGAGCTACGACGAACCTCGTGCAATGGCTCTCGACATATCCAAAGCATTTGATAGGGTTTGTCATGACGGATTGTTAAGCAAACGACAGCATATGGACTACCACCAGCACTGCTTTTATGGCTTTCCAATTCCTTCAGGGTTCGAAACATCCGAGTTGGTATTGATGGACATCTCTGGAAGGAATTTAAAATCAATGCCGGAGTTCCCCAAGGATCTCTTAGATAGGGCAAACAATTCTTATGTCCTCATTTATGTCGCGGACTCCAATGACCGCTGCTCCTTCCCAACGCGAGCGAAAAAATCAAATTGCTGCCATTAATGAGGATATGAACGCCATCGTGGAATTGTGCGAGGAAATCAATGTCCAGTTTAACGCATGAAAGACTCAAGCAGCTGGCTTCTCAAACAAAACAAACACCGCAGGACGTGACTTATCCATGACAGGACAAATACTAACTCTGGCCTCATCCATAAGCTTGCTATGAATCAACGTAGAAAACAACATGTATTGGCCTAATCACGTCACCAAAATCGCCAAGGTAGCAGCACAAAAGCTAGGAGCACTCTATAGAGCAAAAAAGTTATATACACTTCAACTCTTACTGCTCTATAAGGCCCAAATAAGAGCTCGGCACCCAAATACCTGCTCAAGATAATATAGACTGTACAGAAGAGAGCAGTCCGTCTTGTGCATGACCCCTAGTTGACTAAAGACCTTGATAGCCTTGAACATCGAAAAAAAGTGGCTGACCTATCTCTATATTATCGATACTATTATGAGGGGTGTGTGAACGAGCTGGCACTTATGATTCCGCCGAAAGTTGTGCCAAACAGAAACACTCGTCAGATACAAGCTGCTCATTAACATACGATTCAGTTGCGAACACCTAGGCCGTCGCTGTTGAGGGACTCCTTTGTTTGGAGGTCTGCCTCGCTCTGGAATGGGCTTCCGTCTTTCCCGAAAACTACAACCTATAGTGTTTCAAGTCCAATATCCACCGTCTTCCTTGCACATGCACCGCTCGTTGAATGTTATCGTATTTTCCTTTTGTGTGGGTGGGGTGCCAAACATAAAAAAAGATGAGCGAATACTCTCACTGTTCGTGTTCCCATTTTGCATATAAAGTAAGTACCCGAAATGACTTAAGCATTTTGATTTTCACCATAAGTTATAATAATAAAATGTTAAACTGACTGGAGTAAACCGGGAAGCATTTAAACATCCTTCACATTAACCGAACGATCAGGCAAAATAATAGTGATTACCAGTAACATAACAGTAGCGTCTTCTGACAGCGATCTGTTTTGACCGTTTTTTGTCGGTTCCACGACGCGACCCGACGTTGGTCGAATTCGCAGAATTACCCATGTGTTCGCGGTACACTGGGTTCCTTGTAACCGTCTGATAGGTCAGTTTTTTTCCTTGATTTTGGGTACTCCTTGGGTTAGGTTTGGATAGCAGTTGGTTAGTTTCCTTTTCTTGAGCCCCCGTAGCGAGCGCAGCGAGAGGAGGTCCATGCGAAACAACTTAAATATTTCCGACATTCGGCCAGTTACCGAAGGTCACCAGAAAGAAAAATCAAAACAGACCGCTGTCTGAATACGCCAGTTAGCATAACGCGCACGTAAACGTAGGCAGTAATTTCGCTCGCTCCGTGGGCCGATCTACCGAACATTAAAATGATCGGTCGCCCAACCAACAAAAAATAACCCAGATTATATCTGAGGGCTCAGCATCCTACCAGCCGCGTCCCCGGGTGGCGGATAGGAGAGGGACATAGTGCCTCGGTGCTATGGTCTGGAGTCTCATAAGCTACTCAACCGGGAATAAAATCCTGGCCTGGGCTATGGGGAAAGCGCTCCCGCGGACCGGCTTCGACGTGTTTGTGGCAGTTTGTGCCGTACGTGGCGACCCGTGTCGTCGGATGAAGGGTTCCTGGAGGTTGAACAGGCCGCAACACACCTCTTTGGTCCGGATGTACTGCTATCATAAGACCTATGATTGCCTATGGAGCCGTAGTTTGGTGGCCCAAGAGTCAACTAAAAACGGCAATGCTTAAGCTCAGTCAGGTACAGAGAACTGCCTGCCTAACCATAATGGGAGCTATGAGAACAACCCCAACCAAAGCCATGGAAGTAATGTTGTGCTTACCACCCCTAGATATTTATCTAAAGGAGGTGGCTCTGACTACAGTCCTAAGGATCAGAGTCGTGAGTGTGCAACTCAGCGTAGAATGTGGAGAGACTAGACGTCAGATGTGGGAAGGGGCAGTTCGAAGACTGCTACGCAGACAGTATACTTCCCAAGTTTATCTTCGACAAACTATATGGAGTGCAAATAAAACCAAATGAGCCTATAACCAAAGGTGCAGTTAACATTTTCGTGGATGGCTCAAAAACCCAAGAAGCAGGCTGTGGAATTTACTACCGAAGCTTGCAAATTAAACTCAACTGGTCTATAAAGGGACACGCAAACATAACTCAGTCTTAACTTGCTGCTATATCCATAGCCGTAAAAGATATTGTTTGCAGCAATACTGAGGACAAGACTATTAAAATCTACACGGACAGTAGACACCCACTACTGGCCCTGAAAAGTTATACTTACAGCCAGGTCAGTACTAGAATGTACCATTCACTAGGACTATAGGATGCCGCCCGCAATTTTAGTTTGCTGGGTTAGAGGACATGCACAGTGCGAAGGTAACAAATTAGCGGTTAAATTGGCTAGAAAGATAGCCGGTTCAAACATTATGGGAGCTGGGCCTTCAAACCTATCTATCGCGACGTTGATACATATGATAAAAAATATCATCTATGAAGGCTTTAGGATAAGATGGGACGAAACAAATTAACTGTCGATTGGCCAAGGAGCTACTAAGCTATCCCAATGAGTCGGCAGCAAAGGCGTAGGGCAAGGAAGAATCTACGACTCATGGCAGGGATTCTGACTGGACACTGCTAGCTAAGGAAATATTTCTACATAATGAGATTGTGCGAAACACCTCTATGCAGAGGCTGTGAACAGGAGGACGAAACAGTAGAACATCTGCTCGGCTATTGCGACGCTGTTTCGGAACTAAGGGAATCCACTTTGGGAGAACGATGGCTAACCATGACTTTTCTCAGAACAGCCTCGTCGCCTTTTTTAGAACGCTAGGGTGCGCGATGGCCTAGATGGAATGGTTGACCTAGGGAGGACGCACAGGGGGTCCACTGGGGCCTAAGTACCGTAGCCATTCAAACCCACCCTCTCATCCAGATTTCACTACCCAAATTATAACAATCAATATATCTCATTTCTTTCAAATCATTCGGCGATTGAATGATGTTTAGATGCAGGCGGAAATATATCCTTGTCTTTATAAGTCCGTGATCATATAACTGTGCCTGAAACACACACTCATTGTTTACATTGCGACTTACTGTGTCTAAGTATATCCTGGAGATAATTTAACCTGACATGACCTCAAAATTTAACTATCAACTATTCATAATTCAAACATGGGAATTGGTCGAGGTCATTGTCTTATCCAGGCACTCTTGCATGGACTAATTAATCCTGTTTCAATTTTAATTGCAGTAAATTAATATTTTCATGATTTCCGATTCACAAAATCTTTTAATTAAGGCACATACTACTTTCAAGTAGCTGAAAAGATGTATGCAGTGCTCCAGTGGTATTATATCCCTAAAAGTTTGAATATTGACTTTAAACATCCATTTCTTGACGTCACTATCCAGCGAGTTATAGTAATTATTTGGGTCCGATTTGCTTCTTCTAATCTATGGCGATTTGTCTAATTGCGCAGTGGAATTTCGGAGTCTAAATTTCCCGAATGACCGAATTTAGACTCGGAAATTTGTGGCGGTCTACGACAAATATGTCTCAATCTTGTAATTTGTGTTGTCTTGTTGAGAATTACTGCATCGTCAAAGTTTCTGATATACTACATTTTCATACTTTTTAATTATGCAGTATTCCTTGAAAGCGAATTAAAATATTATAATTGTATTTATTTTCATGACCAATAATTTGAGTTAGACTTTTGAGACAACATGCCTCACAACAAATGCCCCACATTTCAGTGTTTCTTTAATGGGTGTAAACAGCATTAAAAATCCAGTGATACCCAGAATTTCATATATCCGGTGCCTTTTACTAGTAGTACCTACTACTAAAGATTACGTACATATATATCTTTGCTACTACCAATACCACCCGCATAGAATAATAACATTTCGTGACATCCACCTACATTCAAGATTTGCTCATTTAAAATGTGACAAAAAGATATTTAAATTATTTACGGCATACAAATAATAATAATTTACGCCGAAATATTACCTATTACCTTCCTAATTTTGGAGGATATCAAGGTTCTTCCGCAATTTTTCTATGTTATTTATTATAACCTATTTTTTTTTAATTGAGAACACAATTTCTTTATGAAAAAAATCATCTTTGATTATTTTTAATCAGTGGCACAATAACGAGCTGTCCCGAGAAGGGAAAGAGTCAGGGGACTTTTCGTTTTGAGTAAGGTCATTGCCACTATCTGTAAAGAAATAATATATTATATATTTAGGGACTTAAGTGACTCAATTAATCCCGTGAATGGTGAATGGAGTTTGCTGCTGGAGGAGCTACTCGGGAGCTACAACCATTCAAGGGATAGAGGCACTTTAGTTCTGCGGTATATACATTAGTTTTTGTACTTCCGGGAATAGTACCAATAAAATTAGGTAATGGTATGGTATGGTATGGTAGGTAGAGGGGTCGCTCGGCAAGATTTTCCCTTCAATTCCCTTCAACATGTTTATCTATTTTACACAAAAATTCATATCTCTTTCGAGAACCTCAGAATATTTCGAGTGAATCATGCATGAAGTGTTTAAATAATTGAAGATAAAACCTAACGGGGGTATTCTAGCTAACATTTATATTATAGTCGCCTTATGACAAGGTGCGATCCTGTACGCTCGATACGGCTTCCGGGTCTTTGTACCATTCATATTTTTCGAACCTTAAAATTGATTTAAGAAGGAAATGAAGCAAATGAAACATTTCATTGCAAGGTTCATCAAAATTTGCGTGAAGCTGCATCGCTGCCTCTAGAGTAGAAATGGGCATTTGAGACTTTTCTGAATTCCAATAATTATTTATTACAGAAAATAAGCTACTGAGCTGCACTTGTACCAGGAACGCAAAAACTGAATTCGCACAGTATAAAACTGATTGATCTTGACTACTTTTTCTTCTCTGTTCCACGCAGCAATTTTTTCACTTGTCATCATATCTTTCAAAATTGCCTGTTCGTTTTTAAGAAGTACATTCGCATGTCATTAGAAAGGTTTTAAAGTACATCAGGACGTTATTTAAAAGTAACTACTTCCCTTCTTAAATAAGTATGTATGGTACCTATGCAGCAAGTGGGTAAACATATATTTGGAAAACTATCCCAAAAAATAGCAACATTCCTAAATTTAACCAATTCATGATGATACACTGGACATTGCTGTCGTCGAACCTGCCTGCCTCTTTACTAGCTAACTCTGGAGCATCTGTGTATGTTGTGAAAAGGCATGGAAGATGGAAATTAACAGACGTCGCCGAGGGGTACGTTAAAAATTCTATAAATAATAAAAACTATTGCCGACAAGGTTTTTGGACATGGTGACGTGAAAGTATTACAAATTGCTAGACCTTCAGTGGAGACTTCCAGATAAGCTTTTGAGCAAGTCTCTGGAGCTGTCGCATGTAGTTCTACATCAAACACAGCCATACAGCATACTAGCGATGAAACAAACGTAAACATCCATCTGAATATCAATAAGTGAATAAAATTTGTTGAATTTAACTTTCTTTAATTATGTGTTGCCAGCCTATACAGGTCCCTTGGGATTAAATGATTTTTGTAGTTCGAGCTTGGAGGGAGTAAAGAATATACTTTAATCCCGGAAGTGCAAAAAATAGTAAATAATTGGAAAAAATATAAATCAAAACAAGTTTCGAATATTTGATGGATCTGCTAAATTTACATATTCTTTAATTGATGCATGATTTATTGGAACAGCTAAAAAATACAGAATTCCATTCCAAGGTTCCTTCCGCATTTTTCTGTGCATTATTCATCACAGCGGTTTTAATATTTGAGAGTACCTAAATGATTTTTCTGCAGAAGAATATGATCAGTGAGTTTTTCGTGAAAAGATTGTACTGCGGCGGGTTCATGGATTTTCTTCTGTGTTATAAAAACGGCTTGGTGGTAAAGCCATTGTCAGTCCGCACTAACTAAATACTGGTAAATAATTCACAATTAAAAATGATGTGAATCATAGGCGTAGACAGGATTTTTTCCCAGGGAGGGCGAACCGTAGACAAAGCCGCAGTGGTACCAGATTGGTGGAGGCTAAGCCGCCGAAGATGGAAAAATTTTAGGGTGCCACGCCCAATTTTTACCCAAAAGTCATTAAAGTCGTTAAAAAAAAACAAGGATTCGACACCCACTTGAATGGTATGTTGCAATATGAGTCGGTTAAATTCGCAGGGGAGGGTGGGGGACATGGCCTCCCCTGGCCCCCCTCTGTCTACGCCCATGATGTGAATATTGAACTGGTCTGTGAATTTTGAATATTCTTCAGTTGGTGAATGATATAAGCTGCTGTTTACTTGAGAAGTATACAAAACATTTTAGTACCAAGACTTAAACATACCATTTCTAACCCAAACTACTAGAATAGTTTGTTTTATGCGGTTTTCAACATTTTAGTGCCTAGTACCAGGCAACTTCGTTTAAACTAGCTGCAAATGTTTTATTTTTATCATACGGAAAAAATAAAAAAAAAAACGGATATACAGGGGAAATTTTTTCTTTCCAAATCTGTATTCCAATTTCCGGTAATTTTGCATATATACGGGGGGGCAAAAAAAAGTTTACATTTTTTTTTGGAATGGTATATTTCTGTCTGAAATGAAAGACCTCTTTTTCTGATTTCAAATATACCACACATACCATACAAGTTTACATTTGGTTTTTAAGTTATTTAAGTGCATTGAATTTACATTATCTTGATATACTCTGTTCAAAAAGATGTTAATCTCTATGCAGTAAACGTGGCAGCGTATATCAAGGCAATCTAAATGCAATGCAACTTTAAAATTAAACAACGTAAAACCGGTTCATTTTTAGCCCGAAATATACAGGGTATTCCATTAAAAAAATGTACATTTTATCGCTTTCCGTATATATGCCAAATTACTGAAATTACAATAAAGATTTGGAACGGAAAAAATTTCCTCTGTATGTCAGTTATTTATTTTTGCCGCATGATTAAAAATAAAAAAGTTACGGAGGGGGGTGCTAGTTTATACGAAGTCACCCGGTAGCATATACGTAAACTGCAGACGTGATAGGACTTCGTCATAGGGCGACTGTAATATAGATGTTGGAGATAATACCCCCGCTACGTTTCGTCCTCAAATATTTGAACACTTCATGTCTAGCCCTCCGCTCGCTTCGCTTGCTCCGGGGGCGCAACCGGCAGAATTTAACCAAAACTAGCCCAATGCATGAAAATAACTACATTTGTACTATAGTCCACCTATGGCGAAGTCTAATCACGTCTACGTATAAGACACCCGGTACATAGCTAGGCTAGGCTACCGAGTGTTTTTAATAGTGAGCATTATTTGCATGAGGAGGGTAGTAAACAAATACCTAAAAATTGTATTTGTTACATTTGAATGATTCTTAGTACAAATGTAAATAAACAAATCAGGCGATTTTTTATACTTTTAGTTTTGTTCGAAATATGACTTTTTGAAGATAAAAGTTAACTTTTATACTCATTAGGCTGGAACTCTTAAGTAAGCATTACTCCAAACAAAACTGACTAATATCCTCCTTGTTAGTAAAGCATGGTGATTTAGGAAAATTAGATTTGCTTTACCAACATTTTGTAATTTTTTAGTCGCCTTGTGTATTATGAATTTTTATTTTTTTACCTAAAAGTGTAGAGTTATATCTGCAAAGGGATCCCAGCCTCATGAACAAAAATCAGTTTTTATATTGAAAATAATGATGATGATAGTCATAAGTTTTAGGATCGTTAGGTATTTGGTGTCCAGATGCAGGTGCAGGGGTTACTTTGTTATCTAGTATCTGATATACAGAGAGGGCAGGGATATATGTTTGTGTAGATTGGATTATTGGGTGTGCCTGGGAATAGAGTTAAGAGGGGGAATTTGGACAATTATATGAGGGGGTGTTGCTTGTCTTTTCGGAGAAAGAGCAGTTCATTGTTGGTGTCAGGAAGGGAAACATGTCCTTTAAGCAAACAATCAGCTCAAGATCATATAGAGGAGAAGTAGAGTTGTAGATATGACAATGATGAATATATGTTTAGTAGTAGTAGTAGTAGTAAGGGTGGGGGGGCCGAAGCCCGGTAAGTAGGCCTATAAGTCCCTTTTCACCATCCCCGATCCGCCCTCCCCTACCTGGCTACTTCCAACACCCGGCCCGCACTGAAACGGCCCGTCACCTTGATAAAGGTGAGGACGTCCTCCCAGTCCAGATCCTTTAGATCTTCCCGAGCAAGTGTTGGTGCTCCCAGTATCTTCCTCCTTAGGCGACTCCACCTATCACAAATTCCTATATAGTGGTATGAGGACTCCTCCCCTGTCCCGCAGTTCAGGCAGAGTGGGCTGTCCCTCACGCCGATAAGGTGCAGATGTCTGTTTAGGCTTCCATGCCCAGTCAGAATACCTACCAAGTTCCTGATGTCCTCTCGGCTCTTTTTTAGCAGTCGCCTTGCTTTGGATCCGTCAGGATTTGGAATCATTTCCTTGGCTTGTCTGCATCCTTCTTTTCCTCTCCAATTGTGTTTTGTCTTGCTCCAGGCCCAGTTATTTAGTTCCTGAGAGATTTGCCTTTTACTTAAGCCCAAACCAGGTTCTGGACCGACGAGGTGGCTCGTTGAGCCTTGTCTTGCCAATTCATCGGCCCGTTCGTTGCCCTCGATGCCACTGTGCCCTGGAACCCATCTGAGTCTTACTTCCTTGTGCACAGCCAATCTGTCTAGGGCGTCTCTACATTCCTGAACTAGCTTACAGCTTGCCCTGGGTTTTTGGATCGCCCTGAGAGCGGCTTGACTGTCCGAGTAAATATATATACTCTCTACACCTTCTGTTACTTCCGCCTTGGTTGCTACTTCCAAAATAGCAAACACCTCCGCCTGGAAAACAGTGGCATATCTCCCCAGCGAAGTGCTTTCTCCTGATTTAGTGTTGTCTAGGTATACACCGGCTCCGGATGACTGTGTATTAGCCATCCATGAGCCGTCAGTGTACCATGCGTGTGCGCCGCTCGGCGTACGTACCTGGCCTGACAGCCACTCTTCCCTTGATGGAAATTCCACTTGGAAATTCCTTCTCAGTCTTAATCTGCCATCTGGAATATTGCCTTTGGTCGCAATGATGGGTAGATCCCTACTAATTTTGGCGGCAATAGTCGTATGGCCTCTCTCTGTGTAGTCCGTTCGCCATAGGCCACTGTCGATCATCCTTTTGTGAGCCGCCATTGCCTCTCTCTCAATCCAGATCGGGAGGTCCGGCAGCCCCAGGATGATGTTCAGTGCTGCTCCGGGAGTTGTTCTCAATGCTCCGGTAATACCCAAACAAGCCAGCCTTTGCAGTCTGGCCAGTTTCTGGGCATTAGTGGCTCTGGTCACCGCTGGCCACCAGACCACGGATCCGTAGGAAATCCTCGGTCTTATCACAGCAGTGTACAGCCACTGGAGGATGTAAGGTTTTAAACCCCACTTCCTACCTACCGTTCTCCTTAGTTGCCACATAATCGCGGTTGTCTTATTCACCACCTGTTCAACGTGTGCCTTCCACGTCAATTTACTGTCTAAAATAACTCCCAAATATTTGACTTGTTGACTTAGGCTCAGTCTCGTCTGGTAGAGTATGGGATGTATAAAACCTGTTAGATTTCGTTTCCTTGTGAAGAGAATGAGTTCGGTCTTCCCTGGGTTTACTGAGAGACCATTCTCCTCAAACCAACCTTGAACTATCCGACACGCCACCTGCATACGCTCGCAGACCGTTCTCACGAACTTGCCCGTGATCATTACTAGCCCGTCGTCAGCATATGCTTGTGCGTAGAATCCCTCAAGATTTAACCTTCTCAGGAGGCTGTCCATCACCAGGCACCACAAATGTGGCGAGAGGCAGCTGCCTTGTGGGCAACCCCCTCTTACCCCGGCCTCGACGCGAACTTCTCCCAGCGTGGCGCTGATCTTTCGGTCTTCCAGTGCCGTTTTTACCCACTTGACCAAATGAACTGGTGTTCTCCTGGCCTGGAGGGCTTGACAGATAGTTTTCGTTTTAGCCTTATCAAAAGCTCCTTCTACGTCAAAGAAGAGCGCTAGCGCCATTTCTTTGTTCTTTGAATATATGTTTAACTGTAAGGGAAAGTTGCATCCATCGCATATTGGTCAGGGATGACCAGATGGAAAAAACCCAAGTGTGAGCAGGGTGTGGTCGATGCGAAGGCGGGTTATGACCGCATGTTCTCTTCTCGATATTTCTAGGTGAGAAGGCGTGGGCAAAAAACTCAGGTCTGGTATGATGTAGTTTGTTTTCGGTCTCTAGTAGGTCTCATTCAAGTTTAGCACAGTTGAGCATGACTTGTAGGCGTAAGTCAGTGGGGCTGAGAGACAGATTTACGAGAGGCAGGTGGTCCCCTCTCTTTTCTTGCCAATGATATTTACGTGACCAGGGGTCCAACGAAAGACCGCCTTACTTTCATTGATATAAATGATTTCTATAATGATAAGAGGATTGATTGGAAGGTTAACAAGAGTTAATTAAACTGGTATGGCAGGATAATAGTATGTGCCTTAGTGAAATGAGTTTTTAAAACTTCAAGAGTCCCAGGACGAACTCTAAAAAATCTTCGACCTTAAAAACTCACATAAAAGAAATCTGGACTAGTAAAGACCATTAATGTCATTTTTCGACGCGGCAATATTAATTGGTCCGAAGGTCACTTAAACTTACTAGTTTAGTTTGAATATCTCTCTGTGGGGGGGTTTTGAATTAAAAGATCTTTCTGAAAACCTGGAAGTGTTAAAAATGGCAATTACACGCGAAGTGAAGGTAAATAACGGAAACATTTTAGATTGCAGCCCAATTTTGTCGTGAACAAGCAAAGGGTGGTGGAGTGGGGGTCTATTGTCGAAAAAGCATTTCTTTCGGAAACTGCGATCTTATGACTAAAAGTGAAGAAGGCGCATTTGAGTATGCATGTTCAAAACTGAAAATCGATAAAAGGTCCTTAATTGTATTATGTCTGTACAGGCCACCATCGTCTAATATTAAGTATTTTATCAGCATTTTTTTGTCTGAATTGAGTAGAAGGAATAACAATGCATTTTTTAATGTCTGCTGTGATCTTAATATAAATTTTGATATAAAGGTTAATGATTTAAATGCCAAACATATTGTTAATGATTTTAGTTCTTTTGGCATGTCATGTTGTACTGATCAGTATTCCAGTGTACAAAATGGTTTAATATTCATTATAGATGTAGTTTTTACTTCACTTGATAAAACATTAGTAAATGTCTCAAGCATACACAGTCACCTCTCTGACCATCTCTTGCAACACAATATTTTACCTATCTCTCTGACCACTCAGGCCAACTATTTAAGAGACTGCTTTTTGATGAGTCTTGGAACTTTTTACAATGCAAAGATATGGATGCTGATTCAAAATTGTAATTCTTTTTTGGATATATTTGTAGATCTGATTGATAGGGCTTTTCCACTCGAGCTTGTAAAGTACCCTGACACGAACCTGTCGATAGGCAAATTTTAGTATTGTGAAGCAGGGGGAGAGTTTAAGAGCCTGGCATGCCTACTGTCAGAACTCCAATGATCCTAATGCATGGCTGACATATAAAGAGAATCAGATGGTCAAGAATCATACAAATTCAATAAGTGATTCTAAAAAGAGGTACTACTCTGATTTGTATAATGGGTCTAATAATAAATCTAAAGTGTCTTGGAACATTATTAGGGATGTAACTCATAACTCTAGGCATGAGAAGTATACTGAAACATTTTGTTGACACTAATGAACAAATGATACCTGATTACGACTCTGCTACAACAGAGTTTAATAATTATTTTATTCATTCTGTTAGTTGTGGTAACACTAGCACTGATTGTTATCTTTAGCCTGCAACGCTGGCTGGTTTTGTTTGTTTCTATATCCCATCCTATATTCTTTATTTCTATCCCCCGTTTCATCATTGGAAATTATTGACTTGATCAAATCAATATCACATAAAGGTTCAAGTGGTGTAGATGGCATTCCCTGCTCTCTACTGGCTCAATGTACTGAGCATATTTCAGCAGTGCTAGCTCATTTAATAAATAAGTCTTTTATACAAGGAGTTTTTCCAAATAAACTTAAAATCTCACTCATACGTCCTATCCATAAAAATGGTAATTCTGGAAGGGTCGACAGATATCGAGCTATATCTCTTTGACAGCTTTTTCAAAAATGTATGAAAAAGCATTCTATTCTAGACTGTACACATTTCTAAAAAAAAAAAGTATCTTACCCTCTAATCAATTTGGATTTAAAAGTGGATGCTCCACTCAGGATGCAGTGATTTCTGCTATTAATACTATCATTCAGCATATTGATGCAAAAAAGTCTACTGTGGGGCTTTTCTTTGACTATACTCGAGCATTTGATCTCGTTGATCATAAAATTTAAATTAATAAGCTGTTTAATTATGGGGTAAGAGGTAGTTCTGGCAGATGGATTGTATCTTCTCTGGGTAATAGACACCAAAACGTGGTTCTGCGTACGGACAGAGGGAATATCACTCAGACCTCAGGATCATCTACAGAGGAGTTCCACAGGGAAGTGTGCTTGGGCCCCTTCTCTTTATTGTATTTATTGCTGAAATTTTCAGGTATGTTACTTTAGGAAGTTCTGTTCTTTATGCGAATGATATGACTACACTTCGTCGTCAGATCAAGTGAACGAGCTTAAGATTATTGCCAGGGAATGCGTACATGAAGCTCTCAACTACAGCTCCATCAATAACTTAACTCTGAATCTCTTAAAAACTGTTTTATTGCAGTTTTCGGTGCGAAAGAGTGCCACTCAATCTCTTTCTGTCACTTTAAATAACCAATCTGTTAAACGGGCTGATAAAACTAATTTTCTAGGTGTCTTTGTCAACTCCCAGTTGAGCTGGGAAACTCATATAGTCTATGTTTTAAAAAAACTTACTATGCATTCCTTTGTAATTTGGAAGCTAAGATCATGTGTCGATAGGAAAATTGTCCTGTCCTATTATTATGCTTATGTCTATTCTGTGATATCTTATGCTATTGTTGCCTGGGGTGGTGCTAGCCGAATAAATGAGGTTCTAATTGCTCAAAAAAAGTTATATGTACCATTTTGTTTAAAGACTCTAGAGAGTCTTGTCGTCAACTTTTTAAGGATATGTCTTTGTTATCAGTGATTTCAATTTATATTCTCCAATGTTCATTATATCTTAGAAAACACACTAAAGAATTTGTGTCAGACTCTCAGCAGCCTCATGGATCATATTAGAGACAGTCAACGACTCCCTGCTCACAGACTATTTTTAACTGCCAATAGCTCTTTCGTAGAGCCATTGAAAGTGTATAACCACCTGCCTGTTAATGTGAGAGGAATTCAGTCTTTGACTAGGTCCAAAAATGTTTTTATCAAATTGCTTGTGGAAAAATCATTTCATTCTTCTCGCATGATTTTAGAGATGTTTATTGTTTACGTCTACTTTTAGTCTTTTGCCATTTGTGGTTTATTATTCTGTACGTATTTTAAGATTTTTAAACTATTTTTTACTGTGCTGTACTGACAAAACAGATGTCTTCCAGACCTATATTGTGAATGTATTAATAAATAAAAAATTCAGTGGTGTGCAGTTTTCAAAATCGTTTCAACAAATAGGTCCACCGTGACACTCGTAAAATCCTCAAAGAGCTAGATACCCCAAAGGCATTAAAACCTGCCATCGTGTTAAAGAACTGCGCCAACGAACTAACACCTATTTTTCCAGACTTTTTTCTCTGTCTTACCAAAAAGGGATTTGCCCATCTCCTTGGAAAGTCGCTCGAGTACCACCTGTTCCAAAAATAGGCAAGAAAACCACGCCCTCAATTTATTTCGAAGGCATTTGACAAAGTTTGACATGACGGATTGCTCAACAAACTACCGTCCTTTGGACTGCCTGCGTCTCTCTGCAGCTGGCTTGCCAGTTTGCTTAAGAACCAATCTCTGCACGTTGCAGTTGATGGACGGGGGGAGTGCCTCAGCACACAATACTTTCTTCATATCTGGTCCTCACCCATATTAATGACCTACTGACCGAAACCAATAATCCTGTTTACAGTTTTGCAGATGACAGTACCCTTATCTTCCAATTTAAATAAGAAAAACCTTTACCAGCGACTGAGACTTATCACCGCAGACAGGAGCAGATTACAACAAATAATCAAGATCTGGAGAAAGTTCGACACAAATTTGGCCCAGTTCAATGCAGCAAAAACCCAAGCAGCAACGTCTACCAAGAAAGCCAATACGGCAGGCCCGGATATCATTATGGAAGGAGCGACCATTCCTTCAACCTCGTCAATCGGACTACTGGGAGTATTGGTCAACAGCTATATGTCCTGGCACGACTACGTGCTAACATCGCAAAATCGCAGAAGCTTGATGCGCTATTCCGCAACAAAAAACTGTATACACCACAGCAGCTACTCTTGCTCAACATAGCGCAAATAAGACCGTGCTTAGAATATTGTTTTCACACCCACCATCTGGGGTGTCGCACCTAAGCACACCCTAAAGCTGCTGGATGCCATTCAGAAGAGAGCTGTGCGTCTCGCCGGCAACCCGGAGTTGACCCGGGATTTGGATAGTCTGGAACACCGCAGACATGCGGCCAAGAGATCCCTGTTTTACAGATATTTTCACGGCAGATGTTGCCAGGATTTAGCCTGCATCATCCCGCCCCCAGCACGCCTGTCAGACAGTCGCGACAGACGGCAAAAGCGCCCCCGTTTGTTGTACAGGGTGTTTACCCATAATGTCCCCCCATTTAACTTTGTTAATTTTAAAGCTACAAAAAAAAAATAAAAAACAAAATTGTAGGGCTTTTAATGTAGTTTTTGCACACGTAAAGGAAAAAACAAAAAATTGTGCAGTACACAGGGTAGATCAAAAAGAAACATTTTTTTAAATCTAGCCCCCATTTATAATTCGATTTTTCGATTTTCCATAAAATTCTAAGGATTTTTAATATAACACACTATATGCCTATTCCTAATACTTTAGGAGTTATTGACAGTTGAAGTCGCTATTTTGTTTTGTTCTTTTATTTTTTATGGCAACAGCCTAACCTAAGAATACAACTTCTTTTTTTAGCTTTTGAAGTAATTGAGGTGTAAATAGTGAGTTTCCTCAATTCGTCCTCATTGCTTCGAGTAGTGCTTTTGAAACTTGTTTTAAAAATGATTAAAAGAATTATTATTATAATTAAAAATAGCAACTTCAGCTGTCAATAACTCCGAAAGTGTTAGGAATAGGCATATAGTGTGTTACATTAAAATGCTTAGAATTTTAGGTAGAATCGAAAAATCGGATAAAAAATGGGGGCTAGATTTAAAAAAAAATGGTTCTTTTAGATCTACCCTGTATACTATACAATTTTTTGTTTTTTTCTTTAGGTGTGCAAAAACTACATAAAAAACCCTACAATTTTGTTTTTTTATTTTTTTTGTAGCTTAAAAATTAACAAAGTTAAAGGGGGGGGACATTATGGGTGAACACCCTGTACAACTGGAAAAACCTAGAACATCGTTATACAACGATTCCTTTGTCTGACCCACTCACTGATCTATACAAAGATCAGTGGACCCACTGCATTACTGTGGAACTCACGCCCAGGACATCTGTTTGCCGCAAATTACAATGTACAACTATTCAAGAACCGTGTCAATCAACATCTTCGCGCACACACCACTCGTCGAGTGCCAAAGGATCTCCCTGCAACTGCCATAAAAAATCAAAGGCGAGGCAAGCGTTTATCAATTGTTATTAATTTCTTAATAATCTAGTATTTTTCTCGAATTATTCTTATATTTAAAACGGGTATTATAATGCTGTAAAATTCGTGAATACTCATTGCCGCACCCCTATATCTACAAGAAAACTAAATTAAAAATGTTTCATATGCATTTCAAATTTAACTGGAAAACCAAAGATCAAATATGGCATATTTGATCAAAGGAAATTTTGGGTCTATGCAAAATTTAAAATGTTTGCTTTGGTCTAATGCCTTTCTGTTTTTAGGGCTGGAAACTGCTTTTTGAAAATTAGCATCAAATTGTTTGTTTAAATCATCTTTTCTAAATAGATTTTTCGAACTTTTTACAAATAGGCACTTTTGGCTTACTCTTGACTTACCTCTGTAGCAATAGTCGAATAAGGCACTTCAGTACTGTTATACTCCCATCCATTTTTGCACCGCACTGTGTGCCAAGATGGATCCGCCTTCTTTACGCCTTTACGTAAAATTTCTGTATAGTTCACATCGTACATGGCACACCTATTGAGCACTTCTCCATCCATAGGGATAGCCAAAGCAACTCTGAAAAGAAAAATGTTCAAATTTACATTTCAATATTATATTACGTTAAGTTTTGAAAGACACGTTGAGATAGATTTTTATATAAATAGATTCAGATAGAAAGTTCAACTGGCAATATGTTGAAAACTGCTTTAACTATAAAGGAGTGGAGGATTACGCATGTGTCAGTAAAAGATATTTAAAAAAATAAACGGCGTAATATGCAGGATGAGAAGATGTATGTTTTAAAAATATTGTGTCTGGCTCAAAAAGAAGTGGCAAATAAAATTTAAGCATTTCAAGTAAAAACTTTTTTAGGTACGCTCAGCACACTTGTAGTGAATGAATTTGAGTCATCAAGTAACTCGTCGGATTCGGCTATGTCACGCTCATATAAGTGAAATTTTGAGAAAAGCCATCTATTACACTTAAGTAACAGATTACGCTAATTTGCGTCACCTGACCAAAAAAATCAAACCCAAAAATATTTTTTTCATAAATTCTCTTGATCCAATCCATTTATTTTTCCAAAACCTCTAGGATACTTCCATTGGACGAACGATTTTCGAGATACGACCGTCCAGCCGATCCCTACCCTTAACTCAAAGTACCCCAATTTCAGTATGTCAGTCATTTTTTGAATAATTCAACTACAAAGAAAGGAATACATTTTCAAGTGAAAGAAATCTAATCCGAAGTTTTTGCGGATCATTCTACGGATTTTCCCTCCTAATCCCTCACTATTACTAGAAGAGTCCCTTTATACATTAGAACAAACATGTGGTTTTTCAAAATGATACGTCGCGTCCGTCGCCCAATTCTAATTTGGCTGTGCGTGAATGACTTAATGTGGCTTTTCTTGAGCGCTGGACCTGTCATTAAAATAGGCACCGCGGTTCTTACCTTTTTACCCTATGGTTTTTTTTCTGGGTCCTTTTGAAAAAGTTTGTATTCATGACCCTGAGTTATACGAACATTTAATGGATGCTAAACTATTACAGAGAGAGTTGACATTTTCATCGAATTAAATAACTTTTTTGAATGGTATAAGATTAGGCCCATTATAACTGTTGGCATGATTTACTACTATTATTTTGACGTGTCGAATTACCGCCTCAAATATCGTAAAGCATTTTATAGACAACCTGTAGATTCTCGTTATGACCACATCTTAATCAAATATTACCTATATTTTCCTGTCGAAACTCAAATAATGACTAACTTAAGTCACTCCTAATTAAAGTGTTTGTTACCTAATTACTACGTTGCGTTGGTACCAAAACCTTAAACTTGCGATAATGGCATTGAAATGCTTTTAGTTGCAGACAATTACTTGCCGTCCATATTCAGGTGTTACTGAAAAATTCGTGTGAAGTTATTTTAATTGAAACAGGGTCGTATTGATAGACAGAACATATCATTTATCTATCTATTCAATGAAAACACAACAGAAAAGACTTTCAAATGGTGCAATACTATGTTAAGATTAGGTACAACATATAGGGTGTCCGGAAATACCGTTCGAATAATTTCAGAAGTGATTCTACATAAGAAAAACATGAAAATTTGTTCATATGAATTTGGGTCCGAAAATGCCGTTTCCGAGATATTTAAAAAAACTGTTTTTTATTAATATCTCAAATATCCTTTTACCAATTTTGTTGAAAGTTGGTAGTGTAATAATAAGGAGCTCATTAGCCTTAATTAGATTAAAAATATAAAGTCCAGTGGCATCCCGAGGGGCACCATACCGAATATTATTAACAAAAAATGAGCACCACTGACTTTTTTAAAAATTTTATATTTTTTCGTAGTAAGCAAGTAAAAATACAACATTTTTGCTTCTTAAATTATCTTTCTATATTGCTTCGTTTTCGGGAAAAAAAGATAAAAACCAGTTAATTACATTTCCATTTTTTTTAAAAAAGATCGATTTTTTATTAATATCTTTAATATACTTTTATAATTCAAGAAGCAAAAATGCTGTATTTTCAGTTGCTTAATACGAAAAAAATATAAAATGTTTAAAAAAGTCAGTGGCGCACATTTTTTTGTCAATAATATTTTTAATCTAATTAAAGCTAAATGAGCCCCTTATTGTACCAAACAAAATTCAGCATAATAAGTAAAAGGATATATTTAAAGATATTAATAAAAAATCGATTTTTTTTTTAAAGTTTGACACCCTGTATCTTGGAAACTATGCATTGCCAAACCTAAGCTCATATGAAAAAATGTTCATGTTTTATTAGGTAGGATCACTCCTGAAATTATTCGAACGGTATTTACGGACACCCTGTATAGATAATAGATGTATTATGACAAAATGTAAAATATACTAATGGGCCTTATTAGTATATTTTACATTTTGTCATGATCTATTATCTATACAGGGTGTCCGCAAATACCGTTCGAATAATTTCTGGAATGATTCTACATAAGAAAACATGAAAAATTTTTCATATGAACTTGGATTCGGAAATGAATAGTTTCCAAGATACAGGGTGTCAAACTTTTTTTAATGTATTGGTAAAGTGGTTGTTGTCATCATTGGGTTATTAATAGAAAAATTTCGATTTTTAAAAGCATGCGGTATAAATATAAACAAACAAGATGATAAGTAAACAGCAGATAAATTTGTTTGGTAAAGTGATAACAGAAAGTTTTCTAACCATAAATTGATGAAAATAATGCAAAAATCAGAATCTATTTTATTTTAAATATAAAAATCGATATAGATGGATGAAATGTTCAAAGTAAATTTATTTTTCGACGAGGCCCCAACATATACTACAAAGATCCAACCCCTTGAATTATTGGGATGATATAGACTTTAGCGACAAATTCAGATTGTTGAAAAGAGCAGTACCAAGTTTTGTTAAAGCGCAGAATATTCAGTACCCCACATAAAGGTAAATACTAAGTAACCTCGTTCTTCTCTATATGGCAACTAAAAATAGTTTAATACCCACCCACCTACTTTTATTTTTGACATAATGTGTGTAGGTACCTTCGTTCTTGATAATGTTGTGTTTTTTAGGAACAATGCTCTTTCCCTTATGGAACAGCTCCACATTGGTCTTAGATTTTATGCAATTTCTGTAGGATATTTTGCTGCAATTCACAAATCTAGCATATGCAAAGTTATACAACGTGTAACTGGGACCATATCTCTGTTAAAAGCTCATTATATTACAGATTCAAAAAACGAATAAAAATTGCTATTCAACAAGGTTTTTATAACATTGCGTCATGTCCTAGAATAATACTTGCAATCGATGGTACTCATGTGCGAATTGAGAATCCAAAAGAAAGATAGGCCGAGGTCCTCCGAAATCGTAATACTCGTAAAGTTTATTTTCTCAATGTAATGGTTGGATGTCATTATCATTTAAACATTCGTATGGTTGCGCACATGATTGTATATATGAAATCTGCTTTCAGAGCTCGTTTTGAAGATAATGTTAAAAATAATTCTCGGTGACGCAGGTTATCCCACAACAAGATATTTAATGACACCTTTAGTTAACCCAGTTACTGCCGCAGAATTAAGGTATCAAGAACCACAAATTTAGACGCGGAATCCGGTTGAACGTTGTATTGGAATATGGAAAAGGCGATTTCCTTGCTTGGGTTTAGGATTACGCTTTAAACTGGGTTAGTTTGGGTTAGTTTGGTACTGTGGTATTCCTGAGAAAACACAGATTTCTTCTGACCCAACTAACGACAAACACAATCAAAGCATCAGGAATAAACCTTTGCAATCAGGACCGGACGCAATACCTGCCATCGTGTTAAATGCGCCAATGAACTAACACCCATTTTTCCAGAGTTTTTTCTCTGTCCTACTAAAAAGGGATTTACCCATCTTCTTGGAAAGTCGCTCGAGTGCAACCTGTTCCAAAAAAGGCAAGAAAACCATACCCTTAAACCATCGCCCAATTGCCTTGCTTCGAATAATCTCCAAAGTCATGTAACCTGTAGTCAATCAGCAACTACTCAAGTTCATTGAGACCAACAGAATAATTAGCGATAACCAATACGGCTTTCGCAAAGAGAGATCGACAGGAAATATATGGACCCATGTCACATGTTATGGAATAGGGCAATTGAGAACTATGGAGAATCTCGAGCGATTGAGTTGTATGTTTCGAAGGCATTCGAGAGAGTTTGGCATGACGGATTGCTCAACAAACTGCCGTCCTTCGGACTGTCGCCGGCCCTCTGTGCAGCTGACTTGTCAGTTTCCTTCCTGCCCCTCTGCACGTTGTAGTTGATGGCACATCTCAGACACATTCACCATTAACGCGGGCGTGTCTCAGGGCGCAATACTTTCACCAACTCTGTTCATTATCTATATTAATGACCTGCTGACCGAAACTAATAGTTTACAGTTTTGCAGATGACAGTATCCTTTCTCCCATTTTAGATCGGAAAAAAACTTTACCAGCGACTAAGACATATTACCGCAAGCAGGAGCAGATAACAGCAATTAATCAAGATCTGGAAAGGGTTCGAACGTGGGGGACAAAATTTTGCTCCAGTTCAATGTAGTAAAAACCCAAGCGGCCACGTTCACCAAGAAAGCCAATATGGCGTGTCCTGACATCATTATGGCAGCGCTCGTCGGACTACTGGATGTATCGGTCAACAGCAATATGTCCTGGCATGAGCACGTTGCCAACATCGCAAAATCAGCCTCGCCGAAGCTTGGTACGCTGAAACTAAGTCGTTTACTATCTTACAATAATTCCTCGTATCGAATTATTAGTTTTGTTAGACATTTTCTCCGCCCTCCAATCCCCTCCCCCCCAAATCTCACAGAAGTGAAAAAGACAAATTAACTGAAAACTGAGGATTTGGCGCTTCTACGAATAACCTTCGAGGCGAAAAGAAGGTTCTGCTCGAGTGCAGTCATAGAGACTCAACATTTAGTATTGTGATTTAATACTACCCTTTCTTTGGGGATATATTGTGTGGGTTACTGTTTGTATCTTGACACGACCGATTTATCGGGATTTAACTTCTGCACTAGGTATGCATTTTCTCTAGAATTATCTTTTTCCCTATTGCTTGCGAAGCACGCGGACGACTCCATGACGCTAATTGTCTTTTCCCTTATTTCTAGAGGCTTTCCAAGTTCGTCGTATAAGACCGAGACCCTCTAGCTGTCCTCTGCCAAAAGCGAGGTAATGGAAAATATATTTTTGCAAGGGGGTTATAGTTTTATTTTCATTGAAGTAAGGGAGCTTTGTCTAATGCGTATTGGGTTATTGCAGGGTTCTAATACCGGGCTACCAGTTCAGTTACCGGGCTACCAGTTCAATTACCGGGCTACCAGTTCAATTAACGGGCTACAAGCCCTACCTCTAGACAAGTCCTATCTCCGGGCCCATTCTATTACCTGGCTGCAGATCCTAGCTCCGGGCTACACTAGAGCCCATCTTATCTCCGGACTACAGGTTCTTTAGTAGTTCTACCCTCGGGGCCAGTGCCATAGCAGTACCAACAGGTGCCCGGCGCCCCTACCAGAGTTCGACGGATCTAAGGGGTATCGTATAAGCACATAAGCTTTAGTTTATTTACTCAGTTATTTTTCTCTCCGACATATAATCGCTCTTATTCCTTTAACATAAATCAAGCATTGACCGCCAAGCTCTAAGATAGCTCTCATTAATTTTATTTTTCATTTATTCATTTGTTTATCTGACAAATTAATATAATTAATATAATCGCTCTTAATTTTCCTTTTTTTAATATAAATCAAGCATTGACAGTCAAGCAATAAGATAGTTTTCAATCATTTTATTCTTTTTTATTCATTTCGGGTCAGTTAATTTAATTATTGTGGCCATTTATTACTACCTACCTACTATATTTATAATTGGTGCAGCTACTAGCGCACGCATGCATATATGTAATTAGCTTAGGTAAAATCAAAGTGATCACTTCGGATTGTAGTGTTTAGCGCATTTAGTTGTAAGGCATATAGTACCGAGTGTTAACAATAGAATTGGTCTCCGTACAATCTTCATATTGTACTCTACTTATCAATTACTTTAATAGTCATTTGACATTCTTTTGCGTTTAAATAGTCAAAATTTACTGTTGCTGTGTTGAAAAAAAGAGAAAGACTTAGTAGCAAATAGATTGTTCCTTAAATTATAGATTGTGTTTTCTTGTTAAGTTAAGAATCAGTTCCTTTGTTTGATAAGCGCGCCTAGCAACTCCGTATAACCCCAGCGAAGCTTTTTCAGTTTAGTTGGGGAAAACTGGTGGCGCTCTACGACCCCACTACCGAGGCTGAGCATCATAGCACGACTCTCAGGTGCTAGGTTTGTTTTTAAATAGAATCTTTACCTTTAACTTCAATAAGAAAAACGTGTTGCAATATCGCAACAAAAAACTGTATACACCGTAGCTGCTCCTGCTCTACAAAGCGTAAATAAGACCGTGTTTAAATATTACTCACACATCTGGGGTGCCGCACCGAAGCACACCAAAAAGCTGCTGGACTCCATTCAGAAGAGAGCTGTGCATCTCGTTGGCGACCCGGAGCTGACCCGGGATCTGGATATTTTGGAACACCGTGGACATGTGGTTGAGATATCCCTGTTTTACAGACATTTTCACCGCAGATGTTTCCATGATCTTGCCCGCCTCATCTCACCCCCAGCAACGTCTGTAAGACAGTCACGACAAACGGCAAGAGCGCACCCATTCGTTGTACAACTGGAAACACCTAGAACATTGCTTTACAGGAACTCCTTTGTCTG
Source organism: Pissodes strobi (assembly GCA_016904865.1). Classification (NCBI taxonomy): domain Eukaryota; kingdom Metazoa; phylum Arthropoda; class Insecta; order Coleoptera; family Curculionidae; genus Pissodes; species Pissodes strobi. The sequence goes on from MU182928.1 coordinate 167,857, forward strand.
GCGCACTGCATCGCTGTGGAACTCACTCCCAGGACATCTGTTTCCACCAGATTACAAGTGGCAGCTATTCACGAACCGTGTCAATCAACATCTCCTCACACACACTGCTCGTCGAGTGCCATAGGATCTCCCTATAGTGTAAGTTTCATTGTCATAAAAAAATAGTTGCCAATCCTAACGGCCTTCGAAATAACTCTCAAATCAACTCAACAATGGATTATTATGATCTATTCACGAATGGATTTATTTCGTGTGGTTAGCAATTTTAAGAGCGCAGTACGCTATTTTATACCTACAATTCATGAATTTAATTTACTATAGCTTACTATATTTGATATTGGGTATTTCTATGGCTTGACGCTGCGTGATTTATTGTGGTAGTCACATGTTATAAATAAGCCAATAATACATCGGCAAGCATATTTTGTCCAGCGCCTTGAATTTTGAAAGCGAGATCGTTTATCTTGTGTTAAGACGTTTGACGGGTAAGTGCTAATTTTTAATCTTGAAATATTTAATTCATCTTGCAGTATATTTAACTAATTCTTT
>MU182928.1:180737-251935 GCA_016904865.1 Pissodes strobi
TCTATGCCAAATATCAAATCGCTATCTTCAAAATTACGAACTGTAAATGCCTAAAAACGGTAACTTTTCCTATTTTGACACCCTGTATATTAACCGATCGTAACCAAAATCACTAGGCTTCGAGGGTTTGTTGACCTCTACCTCTATGCCAAATTTGAGGTCGATATCTTCAAAATTGCGACCTGTAAATGCCAAAAAACGGTAAATTGTCCTGTTTTCACACCCTGTATAACAATTAGAGCAAAAGAGCAAAGGGACAAAAATACGGGTCTTACCGAATACTTTCATTTGACATAAAAAAAAAGAGTTTTATTCTTATTTTCACGGACAAAAATGCAAAAAAACGACAACTTGTCCTATTTTCACACCCTGTATATTAACCGATCGTAACCAAAATCAACATGTTCCGAGGGTTTATGGACCTCTACCTCTATGCCAAATTTCAAGTCGCTATCTTCAAAATTGCGACCTGTAAATGCCAAAAAACGGTAACTTGTCCTGTTTTCACACCCTGTATAACAATTCGAGCAAAAGAGCAAATAAAGAAAATACGTGTCATACCGAATACTTTCATTTGACATTAAAAAAAAGAAAAGTTGGTCCTTGTTTGCACGGTCAAAAATGCCAAAAAACGCCAAAAAACGGAAACTTGTCCTGTTTTCACACCCTGTATATTAACCGATCATAACCAAAATCAATAGGTTCCGAGGGTTCGTGGACCTCTACCTCTATGCCAAATTTCAAGTCGCTATCTTCAAAATTGCGACCTGTAATCGATTTCATCACATACACACACACATACATACATACATACATACACACATACATACAGACAAAAAATCAAAATTTTTTTTTTCGATTACAAATCGATTGGTATAAGTTTCAGAGCGATCCGACGTACCGTTACGAAGTTCTTCTCCCGATTGGTCTCGCCCTATAGAAAGCCTATATTATAGATAAGGGCTTTCTAACAAGGAGACGGAAGGGTAAGATCCACATTATCTCATCAGGATCACGTTGTTGACAAATATAAAATTTTATATTACGAAGTTTTAGAGATTATCTCAATTACCACTCGTTTTCGAGATTTAGAAAAAAATCAGTTTATCACTTTAATGGACACTTCAAAATTTAAATCTTAGTCCAAAAACTTTCCTACCGATGCATTAACTAACCTAAAAGACTGTTACCCTAATATATTAGCCGATTCTAGATGTCAAGATCTGTATTAGTTTTTCGTGTTTAATGCAGTCAAATGCCTTGCGATAGTCTATAAAGCATGCGTACACGTCAACAATCATATCCCTACATCTTTGTGTTAGGACTTTCAGGGAGAAGAGGGCTTCCCGTGTGCCAACCCCATTCCGGAATCCAAACTGGATTTCGTTAACTTGGGTCTCGCATTTGCGGTAAATTCTTGTGTGGATTACTCTTAAGAAGGCCTTTAGAACATGTGACATGAGACTTATCAGGCGGTAGTCGTCACAGTTCGAGGAGCCAGCCTTTTTTAGCCAGCTAAGTGGGATCGTGTCACTGGTAGTATATATGCTGTTGAACAGTGATGTAAGAATATCAAGACCTGATTCGTCGTTTTCTACCATAATCTTCAGAGTTTCAGCATATATGTCATCTGGACCAGTTGCTATTCCGTTTTTTGTAGTTTGATAGCATATCTTCCACTCTTTGTAATTTCAGGTCCGATTTCTTCAGCATCGTCGTTTTTTGGTAGAAGGTTAGATCTGTTGTCTTTGAATAGTGTTTCAACATACTCTTTCCATCTTTTAAGTTTTTCTTCTATTCCAGCTACGATTTCTCCCTTGGCATCTTTCAAAACTGCTGCTGGTTGCTTTCGACATCTTCCTACGAGTTCTTTAACTTTCTTGTGTACTTTCAATGTATCGTATTTTGCTTGCAGTGATTCTGTCTCCTGACATTTTGCTGACAGCCATCGATCTTTGGCTTCTCTGCATTTTTTTCTAATTGTTTTGTTGAGTTCTCTGTATTTGTCTCGGTTCTGTTCCTTGTGCTTCCTTCTTTCATCCATCAAGGACAGTATTTCCTACATCATCAACATTTGCTTTTTATTGTTTTCTATGAACCCTATCTGTTGCTCTTGGATATTGTCAATTGTTCTCTCTATTACGCTCCAGGTTGCCTCCCGGCCTCCGTCTCTTCTATCTTGATGTGTTTCATTTCTCTTTCTAGTGAGCTTCTTACTTGCTCTTTTATATTAGGATCGCCCAGTCTTCGGATGTCTATGATTTTTGTGTTTGTTTGTCTCTTTGCTTTTTTAAAGCGGTGTAGTTCATAACAACTGCATTATGATCAGATCCCACGTCCGATCCTGGATATGTCTTAACTGCCTTCACATATCTTTGGAATTGTTTATTCAGTAGTATGAAATCAATTTGATTTCTCACTATATTTTTCGTGGTGTTTGCAGGAGAGGTCCATGTATATAGCCGTCGTGGTTGGAGTTTGAAAGATGTGTTGGTAATTACTAAGTCCTGCTCTGAGCTGAATTGGACAAGTCTGTCGCCTCTTGTGTTTCTATTCCCCAGTCCGTATTTACCGACTATATCAACCTCCTGGCCAGTTCCGATCTTTGCGTTCAGATCTCCTATGACCAGCGTTATTTCACCTTTCTTTGTTGTCCGCATCAGTTCTTCAATATCGTTATAACTTAGTTCAACGTCATCATCATAGTGTCTCCCGTAGGGGCGTATATTTGAATTATGTTCAATATCCTATGCGAGGTTTGTATTTTTATAAGCATGGCTCGGTCGTTGGAGTTCTTGAAATCTACTTATTCCCGTCCATTGTCTAATATTCCGCAACCACGAAAGCTTCCTTCTTCCTATTCCCCTCTTTCCTCCTTCGATCTTACCTTAAATGATAAGGCGCTGGAATTCATAGCGTTCTCCTCTCATGATATGTCCTAAGTATGATATTTTTTTTCCGTTTTACTACTTCGAAAAGGTCACGATCTTCTATTTGTGCTCTTCTAAGAACTTCTTCTCTTCATTTCTTATGTCGTCTACCCATGATATTCTCAGCATTCTCCTCAGACACCACATCTCGAATGCTTCCAATTTATTTATGGAACTTGCTTTTAATGTCCAGGCCTCTACACCGTACAAAAGAAATGACCAAACGTAACCTTTTAGAGTTCTGTATCTTAGTTTAGACTTTTATTTGTAAGGAATTTTTTGAGTTTGAGGAAGGTTGCTCTTGATTGTTCTATTCTACATCTAATCTCTTGTTCTGGGTCTCAATTTTGATTCAACATACATCCCAGATACTTAAATTGCGTCACTTGCTCAATATTCTTCTCATTGACCTGAATTCTGATTTGTGGAATATCAGTCTTACTCACGACCATAAACTTCGTTTTTTTATATATTAATTTTCAGGCCTAATCTTGTGCTTGTTTCATTTACGTGATTCAATAATTCCTGAAGATCGTTTGCATTATCCGCGATTATTACAGTATCACCTGCATATCTGATATTATTGATACGTATCCCGTTCACTTTAATACCTATAGGGTTATCTAAAAGCGACTCAAAAAACACTCTTTCCGAGTAGAGATTGAACAAGATCGGTGATAAAACGCAGCCTTGTCTTACACCCTTTTTTATATCGAACTGCTCGGTTGTTGACAGGTTGCTCAATCGAATATCTGCTTTCTGGTTCCAGTACAGATTGCTAATTAATCGAATGTCTTTACCATCTAGACCTAGTTCCTTAAGGTACGATATTAGGAGGTCATGTTTTACATTGTCGAAGGCCTTCTCATAATCGATGAAACACATGAAAACATCCTTTCTCTGGTCCTGACAATTTTGTACCAAGGTTTGTATACTGAATATTGCTTCTATTGTTCCGAAACCATTTTTAAACCCAAACTTATTGCTGCCGCTAGTTTCTTCGCATTTTTTTATAGTGCCTCGTGTGCAAAATTCGAAGAAAGAGCTTCAAGAAATGGCTCAGTAGACTTATAAACCGGTAATCTTTGCATGTTTTTGCAGTACTTGATTTTGGTAAAGTTATAAAAGTACATCGAAGCCAGTCCTCTGGAATATGTCCCGTGTCATATATGTTGTTAAAGAGTTTGGAAATTATCTTTATGTTCTGTTCATTAATAAATTGGAACGTGTTAGAAAACATATTATCAGGACCTGGGGTTTTGTTACTCTTCATAAGTCTGATTTCTCTTATTAATATACTTGGTCTTGTCAGTTCTTTTAATTGAATCGTTGGGTTGTTTGGTCAGTACTGTGCTGTTTCTTTTTTATATATACCTTTTTGTGTAGGTTGAAAGTATCATTAAGACGAATGAGATGTTCAGCTTCTTCACATCGTTCAGTAAGCCATTTTTCCTTTGCTCTTCTAATCTCATTTCTGATTCTTCTTTGTAGGTCTCTGTACTTGTTATTGTCATTCCGAATTTTGCATAGTCTTCGTTCTTCCATTAGCTCTAATATTTCTCGGGTTATCCATTCGTTTTTTGTTGTGTGTTATTCCATTTGGAGAAACTTTTCGTTTGAGATTTCAATAGATTTTTTTATGCTATACCAACATCCTTCCACATCGCTGACTGAAGTTATGGTGTAGAGTTGATTATTTAAGTATTGTGTGTCCGTATTTTTGAGCAGTTTTATGTCGAATCTTTTCTTCTTATTTTTCCTTTTAGCTTTAGACAGACGTGACGAGATGTTGGCCCTAACTAAGTTGTGATCTCATTCGATATCAGCACCAGGCATTGTAATAATACTCGTTATCAGGTTCTTAAACCTGTGATTAATTATGATATAATCCATTTGGTTGCGTACAATGCGTTGGTCTTTATCTTGAGGTGACTTCCAAGTATAGAGGGGACGGTGTGGTAATTTATACCATGTATTTTTAATAACCAAATTGTTTTCCTCACAAAACTGGATTAATCTTTCTCCTTTTTCGTTTCTGTCACCTAGGCCATAGTCTCCAATCACAGTTCCTACTCTGCCCCTACCCACTTTGGCATTAAGGTCTCCCATTAGTATGTTGATTTCATTCGGTTTGGTTAGTTTAAGGCTTTGATCTATTTGTTTGTAAAAGTCTTCTATCTCGTTGTCTGATTTGTCAGCTGTTGGGGCATAAGCCTGAATGATGTTAATATTGATTGGTTTGCCCCGCAGCTGGAGTACTAAAAGTCTTTCAGAGATAGGAATAAAGTTTCTTACTGAGTTCTTAAGTTGTTTATCTAGTAGTATTTCGACTCCATGTCGGTGATTTGGGTCGTCATTAGCGTTTCCTGAGAAGTAAAATACCTTCTCTCCTGACTGTATCACTCCGTTACCTGGCCATTGGAGTTCACTTACTCCCAAAATATTGGTCTTCAGCCTGTTCATTTCTTGGGTTAGGTTGTGTAGTTTTCCTGCTGCATATAATGTTCTAACATTCCAGGTGCCACTGCCGTTGACTAATTATCTTAGTTCATCCGCCTTCGGAATCATTTTTTCCGATTCCTAGGACAATGAGTTGCCCTACTACTTGCCAGTTCTTCCACCCGTGGCTGTTCACTGGCAAGAGGGGGTTACTTATACCGGTAAACGTTCGGTTGGTGCTAGTTTTGGTCTGCCCCGAGTATTTGATATCCTCGGTACCTAGAAGGCATTCCCTTATCCGCCACCTGGAGAGGAGCCCGATGGAGGTCTAGCAACTCCATACGGATAAGATATAATATAGATGAGATAATATAATTTATAAGTATCCGCCATTTAATTTTCTTAATTACAATTTTATACCTATTTTAGCAATATCGCGAATGCCCCATCAAAATATATTAGCTTTAGGTGTGCGTTTTTAACAACTTTTGGGTAAAACTTTGGGCGTGGAACTCCAAAAATGTTTGCCTCCTTGCCTCACCTGCTCGTGGCTGTACCGACTGTACCGACAGCCCCTAGCCGCCACTGCTTTTAAGACATTTAAATGATTTGTTTCAATTTTCCAAATTGTTATATCCTGAAATATACAAAGCTAAGGGGTGTTGTGTCCGTTAGTTAGTTTATAACAGTTAACAGCACTTACAAATGTTCAAAACTGAAGCATGTTACTCTCTAAGCCAATCTATATCTGTTTCCCACTAATTACAACCTACAAATATTCAAGAACCGTGTCAATCAACATCAAGCGCCATAGGATCTCCCTTTAGTGTGTGTGCCACTGCCATAAAAAAAAAGTATGGTAAAAAATATAATCGTATCCGAAATACTCACTTGTACGAAAATACACCGCTTTGACTTTAAGCATGTTTGATATCATTTTAGAAAAATCTTTAACGAAAACGGTTAGGATCCTAGGTAATGTTAAAATTAGCAAGTGATTTTTGCCATTTTTTCCCACTTCTTTGCCATATTATCGTTCTGTTTACGTATTTTATTATACAGGAAATAGAAAAGTAATACTAAAGGAAAATTAAGCCGCCCCCATATTCGGACTTGGCCCTGGTTAATTAAGTATTTGTATTCATACATTTAAGTTAGATAAAAGAAATATATTCATAATTATGGATAATCGACGAAACCCACACGTTGGAATCGACTTAAAGAAGACTAATAAATAAAGTCACAAATAACGAGCAAAAACTATTTTACTCTAATCGCATCACTTAGCATAAAATACTTTTTACCGCAGACCGCAGAATAATGTGATCTGAAATTTTTTCGATTAATTTTTTCCGATTTAATACCGAGCACTGAGATAAATTGCATAAAACCTTGAATTTACCGTTCTGATTTGATGGCCTAGCAAAAAACTAAAGAAATTAGTTCAATCCAACCATTTCGAATTTTGCCATTTCCTTTTTAGGTTTGCTTCCCCAGTTTTTTTAATTAAAAATTAAATTGTTTACAAGTTATTCGGGTCCCCCATAACCAATTTAAAAAAGGCCCAGTATGTATTTTTCTATACTTTTAGCTGGCGTATTAACTGGGTCGAACCCTTGAACTAGTAATGTGAAAATATCGATTTTTTAAATATTGGCGTTCTGATAATAATCAAAGGACACCAAGCAATTATTGCATGGATACCGGAATTAAATACCTAATCAAGTTACCAAATTATTATTACAAAACTGGGAAGTCAATTGGAAGAATAAAAATAACCTATAAGAACACCTTTCCTAGGGTCAACGCTAATACAGCGCATTATTGTATAACCGTTAACTAGTTCGATAATCAGTGACGTTAAAGAATATTAACCAAAATATAATTGTTAATTATGAAGCAAAAATCGAATAGCGTAAATAAAATTTACATATTGTTAATAACAGCTTTACTTATTAAAAATGACTTGCATCCTGGCATCCGCCCATGAAAATTAGTATTTTTTGTCTATTGTCTTTGTATGAATCTCTAATCTTTAATTTTAATAGACACACGAGACTGGACGCTAAGCAGCGCATCATTATCCCCGGTTTGGAACTTGTTGATAGCTATTTATGCAAATAGTGAAGTATTTTTAACTTAACACCATAATACCCGTGTGAAGTATAATCGCACCGATAGGTACGAAAACATTTTCTTCATTTAACCATATTCATGAATTTTACAGACAATAACATTATTACATAGTTTTACACCGAAAAAACATGGCCTTCGCGTTATCTAAACTTTCATTCACACATCCAAGCAAACAAAGACGTAATATCATTATTATTGATTTAACTGATTGCACGGTTACAATAATATTAAAATATGCATTAGATTTAATAAGTTAATTTACATTATATTAGAACATTACTGTCGACATTCTTTAATTGAAATGGAGCACATGGATGGATACAAAGATGGACTTCTTATGCATAGGATGCGTAGGTTACATTCTGGTAGGTTTTTCAGTTAGGCAAGAGTTTGTCGGAGATGGTACCGCTATTTTCATTAAGAATTGTCATTGTTCAAGTTTTAAAATTTTAAATGTCCATGTCCCTATGCTAGAAAAATGGTTTGAATGTTCTTGTGTGTAGTTAAATAATTTGGATTTGTATGTTTTAGCAGTCTACAGATCACCTTCTGGGAATTTTAATGGATTTTTATCAGAAATGGAATTTACTTTGAATAAACTTAAGCAGGGCTCAAACCTTGTAATAGCAGGATATTTCAATAATCATTTTGGTGAGGGTGACAGTAACACCCTGGGTCTCCTGAAGATCCTGGTTAGTTATAATCTTAAACAAACAATATGCAACACAACCAGACTGAATTACTGCCTTGATAACATTTTAGTGAATGAGGAGTCTCGGGTATTAGCTTCGGAAGTCGTTGATGCAAATTCGTCCGATCATAAAGCACAAATAGTTTCTGTCAACACAGATATACCTTCGGTTAAAAATACTAAATCCAAAAATGTTTTCAGGCCAATAACTCAACGAGGCCTATTTAAATTTTACAATACGATTGAATCTTGTAGTTTTAACTTTGTTAACAATACAAAATATAATGTGGCCGATGAATTTGATACATTTCTTAACATTCTTGAGGAGGCATTTCTAACATCCTTCCCAGAAAAGCAATATGTGTTGCGCTCAGACCAGAGTTGTAACACATCCTGGTTTAATGATGGTCTTCGACAAATTAGAGACCATCTACATTTTCCGAGACATTTTCTCGGTGAGGCCAAAAAACAATATAAGAATGACATTTTTGATAGAGAATTTAAAGAATTTTCTGAGATTTATAAAAGTGCAATTTGTAAAGCAAAGATTGAGGCTAATGACAGAATAATTAAATTCTCACAAAACTCCCCCAAAGCAATGTGGAAAATCATTAACCAACATAGATGTCAGAGTAAAGGTATTAGCCAACAATGCAATATTACTCCTAAAAATTTGAATTCATATTTTACAAACATAGCCACTAATTTAGTAAAAAATATGAACTCTTCAAATATTACTCCTTTACATACCCTCTCAAAACTCAAAAAATCTAACAATACATTTAATTTCTCAGAGGTTCAATGAAGTCCGGGATGTAATTAATAGCATAAAAATAAAAAACAGCCATGATATATACCACCTTAATATAAAATTGATAAAGACTGTCTTGAACCTTATTCTAGTCCCTTTAACTAACTTAATTAACAGGTGTATCAGTGAAAAAAGTTTTCCATCGGCCCTAAAAAGAGCAATTGTCATTCCTATCCACAAGAAGGGGGACCTGGAGATGCCGGGGAATTATAAACCCTATTTCCATACTACCCGTTATATCTAAAATCTTTGAAAAGTGTTTAGCAGGGCAACTTGTAGCTTACTTAGAGAATGAAAATTATTTCTCAGAAAGCCAGTTTGGATTCAGGAAGGGAAGAAATACTGTAATGGGAGTGTTGGACTTGCTCTCTGGCATGAGCAAGGCATTTGATTGCATGGATCACAGCATCCTCCTTAAAAAACTCTCTTTATACAACATTACAAATTCTAGTATAAAGTTGCTAGCATCATATTTAAAAGACAGAACTCAGTGTGTCAAATTGGATGGCGTGTTTTCAGCAGGCAGTGTGTTAAACATTGGGGTTCCACAAGGTTCAGTGCTTGGGCCATTATTATTTCTAATATATCACACCAACACGGGATATCGTCACTGAATCTAACTTGAATAAGATAAATAATGACGTTTCAAATATTGAAGATGCAATAGTAATTGAAAATAAGAGCATTATATCCAGTAACCAAGAAATTAAATTAACTACAGATGTTTCTTTAGAAAGAAATACAGACACCAGCGTGAAATTAAACAAAGAATGTGAGGAGTTGACGGTTATAACGAAGAGTTTGAACACAGAAAATACATTAATGGAAAATGAAGACACAATTCCCAGTACCACAAATGATGATGATGATGATGATGATATTGTTGTTGTCCTCCCAGGAAGAGAAATTTTGAAATATTTTATGAATAATCAACTGGCCTCAAAGAGGAAACCAAAATTGTAAACATATGGACAGGGACATGAAACCAGTCAACAACGAGAACATGGTCACCTTTAAAACATGCGACCCAAGCCTATCTTCGACAGCTGTATTTAGTATAGCAAGCTCTATTAAAAGGCACCTCGACTATCCTGAACCAATTAAATATAAAAAAGCTCATCCAATAAAGAAAAGTTGCCCAGTGCAATATCATCGGCGGCATGGAGATTATATAATCAAGGAGAACATGACACAAAAAAGAAGAATACAGAATATGTCAGGAAGAGAAAAAAGGACCGACTAACCATTAAAGAAAAAATAGTTTCAGAGAATAAAAATAGACTACGTCTGATAAGACCTAAACCACTTAAAACTATCTGGACGATTCATAAAAAGAAAAAGGCAGAGGAAGAATTAGTGACAAAAATTCACTGATCTACTTGTACTGACCATTTGGAAAGTGATACAGAGGCAAACAATGAGAAGAATATTGGATATGATTACTGCCCACGATGGTATCACATGAAATGCACAGAATTTGTGGGAATCCTTTCTGAAGACATCGCCTCGAAGGATTACATATGTGATAATTGCATCTAATTCTGAAATGTTCCTGAATAATTTATTTTAGTTTTTTTTGTGTATATTATTGTTTATTTAACTACTTTAAAACAAGTGTTGTTTAACTTTATTATATTTAGTTTATTTCTTATACGATTTATTTGTCTGTTCTCTTAATTTTTTCTGTTAAAGAACTGTGGCTGGAAAATGAAGCACTGTGTCCATTTTTGTCGGCCATCACCGAAAACGAGGACAATATTGCCCGGAAAGCACAGATCCAGCCATAAGGATGCCAGGGCCAGCCGTATTGGCTTTCTTGGTAAACGTGGCCGCTTGGGTTTTTGCTGCATTGAGCTGGACCAAATTTCTGTCGCCCCAAGTTCGAACCCTCTCCAGATCTTAATTAATTGTTGTTATCTGCTCCTGTCTGCGGTGATATGTCTCAGTCGCTGGTAAAGGTTTCTGCGATCTTAATTGGGAGAAAAGGGTACTGTCATCTGCTATACTGTAAACAGGATTATTGGTTTCGGTCAGCAGATCATTAATATAGATGAGGAACAGAGTTGATGAAAGTATTGCGCCCTGAGGCACGCCCGCTTTAATGGTTAGATGTATCCATCAACTGCAACGTGCAGAGATCGGTTCTTAAGGAAACTGGCAAGCCAGCTGCAGATGGAGGCTGGCAGCCCGAAGCACGGCAATTGTTCAGCAATCCGTCATACCAAACTCTATCGAAAGCCTTCGAAATATCTAACGCAATCGCTCGAGATTCTCCGTAGTTCTCAATTGCCCTACTCCATACATGAATGACATAGGCCAATATATCTCCTGTTGATCTCTCTTTGCAAAAGCCGTATTGGTTATCGCTAACTAATTTATTGGTCTCATGGTACTTGAGTACTTTTGCTGATTGACTACACGTTTCATGACTTTGGAGATTATTGAGAGCAAGGCAATTGGGCGATAGTTTGAGGGCATCGTTTTCTTGCCTTTTTTGAAACAGGCTGCACTCAAGCGACTTTTCAAGAAGATGGGTAAATCCCTTTTCGGTAAGACCGAGAAAAAAATCTGGAAGAAATGATGGGTATTAGTTCGTTGGCGCAGTTTTTTAACACGATGGGAGGTATTCCGTCCGGGCCTGATGACTTTTACGTATCTAGTTGTTTGAGGATTTTACGAATATCACGGTGATGAAACTCAACTTCTGCCATGGTAGTGTTGATGTTCGATATGGTGGGGAGAGCCTTGCCTTGAAGGACGTTTAAGGTAGATTGCGATGAAAACATTTTGGCGAGCATATTTACTTTTTCCTTGGCTGTAGTCGCCGGGATGCCGCGCTCGTATATCAAAGGTGGGAGAGATTGGTAAAGTTATTACTTACTGCCTTTGCTACCAACAAGAAATTTCTGGAGCCACTGGCCCATTGCAGAAACTTATTCCTGATCCTTGATTGTGTTGGTCCTTAGTTTCGTCAATCACACGGTTGTATACGTTTCTCGCTTCAGCAAAATAATTGCGATTTTCAGCGGTCTGATTTTGCTGCCAGTACTTGTAGGTTTGCTGTTTCCTACCTATAGCTCTTTCGCATCTTCTGTCGAACCAGGGTTTTTCTTTTGACGGTAACTTGATGGAATTTGGGATGTATTCCTGAAGCGATTACTTGCTTAGTATCTTTGCAGGCACGGGTTGTCAGTGCCAAAGCAGACGTCGCCGCCGTGCCAAGGAAAATCTTGGTAGAACTCTCTTAGATCGTTTAGTTTGCACAATTGAAATGCCGGATTTTACGAGGCAATGGCGGATCTTTCTGTAGGAATGGCAGTTCATAAACCGTTGTAGTAAGTTGGTGGTCGGAGGTACCTAATGGCGGACCAACCGTAATTGTGTACTAGTCAGAATTTGTGGTTAGAAAAAGATCCAGGAGGCGGCGAATTTGCTCCTCTCTGAGATTCGAGTTGGTTCGTCTACAAGTTGAGTAAGTCCGCCGCTGATGGCAAATGCTTCAGACTCTCTACCTTCGTTGTCAGTTTTGTTAAAGTGTTTGAGCCAGTTGGTGTTGCGGGCAGTGAAATCCCCCAGAACGATTATTTCTGAATTAGGGTGATCGACCTGTATTAAATCAGAAGTGGTAGCTAGTGTTGCTTAATTTTCATGGTAAAAATACCTCTCAATGATAATAGGGATCAAATCACTTTGTAAGGCTATTTCGATGTCAAATTCACTTGACATCTTATTTAATGCCATTTTGACACAGTACACTAGCAAAGTCGTTATTAGTCGTATTTTTAAATAAATATTCGAAAGATTTACTCACATCGTGTTATTCACCAGTTTATCAATTATTGATCTTGACTCTGCGGAGCCGAGATGAAATTACGAGGTAGAAACAATTAGTTGAAATTATAGTCTCGTCTGAAAATAATAATTTTTAGATCGTATCAAATGACTCGCCATCTACAAACATAAAAAGTAATGTTTGACATCATCTCCTTCTTTTAGACGATGATTAAGAACTGGTTCGTAAAGAAATACTTTGTTTGATTTCAAAATCATTTTTATGTCAGTATGCCGCTCTGCAGGACCGGCAGAAGGCGGGTACCAAAAGAGAGGAACCCGCGAAAGAAAGTACGACTGTGAGTGGCTCCACACAAGGGGCCCCGCAGTCATACGCTCAGGCGGCCACAGCGGAGGGACCGAGGATCCCGGTGGGTCTTCGGGGGCAGGAAACAAACCTGTCTCCCGAGGACGCAGAGGGTGGTACTAGCGTCAGCGTACTTCCCAGCCGAACAACCCTGCCCGCCGGAGGGAATCAGGAATCTGGTTACCTACTGCGAGGAGGTAAATACTCCACTCCTGATTGGATGTGATAGCAACGCGCATCACATAGTGTGGGGCAGTGCTGGATCCAATCGGAGGGGGGAAGAGTTGTTGGAATTCATTGCATCTGTAGGGCTGCAGGTGGCCAACAGAGGGAGTGAGCCCACTTTCTTCACTACGGGACGAAGCTCGGTCATAGACTTGACTCTGTGCACCAGGGATTTGTTCCCGGATATTACGAAATGGGGTGTGTCTGTGGAAGACTCGATGTCGGACCACAGATACATCAATATAGAACTGGGCCCTTCCTCAGCGAGAGCTGAGGAAGTTAGGAACCCCAAAGCAACCAACTGGGACCTCTATAGGGAGGAGCTAAGTTGGCGTCTAAGGGACATACCGAGGAAGTACCGGGCCTCCGATGAGCTGGATGACGCCGCAAGGTGGATAGGATCATCGATGGCCGGGGCTTTCGCAAGCAGCTGCCCCGTGACTAAGCGGCACAGTAAAGGGAAAACTCCTTGGTGGAATTCCACTCTGGAGAACCTTAGGACACAGCTGAGGGGGCTCTTTAATAGGGCTAGACACAGCGGGGTGGATACTGACTGGGACCTATATAAAGAGGCCCGGGGACCTACAGAGGTACAAAAGAGAGCTGAGAGGATCGCGAAGGAGTGCCTGGAGGGCCTACTGAGGAGGGGTATCCCAAGCCCCGGCCGCTGCTAGGCTCTGCAAGGTGCTGTCAAGGGATCCACTCGTCAAATTGGGCAGTGTCCGTAAGCCAGGTGGAGGCTATACGTCGTCACCGGCGGATACTCTGCACCAGCTACTGACCACACACTTCCCAGGCTCAACAGCCATGGGCCGGGGAGGTGATGGCGGGGCCGGGTTCAGCATTAGAGCTGACTATGGCACTGCCAAAAAGATGGTCACCTACAATAGGCTAAGGTGGGCGATCGAGACCTTCGCCCCGTTTAAGGCGGCAGGTGAGGATGGGGTCTTTCCAGCGCTGTTGCAGCGTGACGGAGGACTTCTTAGCACGCCGCTAATGGACCTTTTCAGGGCTTCTATCGCGCACGGGTACGTGCCGGAGCCCTGGAGGCACAGCAGAGTGGTGTTCATTCCCAAAGCGGGAAGGAACGACTGTACCGATACGAAATCGTATCGACCTATTTGTCTCACCAGCTTCTTGATGAAGACACTAGAGAGGCTGGTGGACCGATACCTTAGGGAGTGGGTGGCTCTAAGAGCCCCTCTGAGTCCGGAACAGCACGCATATCGAACGGGCAGGTCGGTGGACTCGGCTCTTCACCACCGGCTGGAGGAGGGGCTGGGAGGCGGACGGCTATCGGTGTGCGTGTTTGCGGATATTGAAGGAGCCTTCAATAACACAGCCGTGGGCTCGATCTGCCGATCGGTGGAGCGAACGGGAGTGGGTCCGGTCATAACGAGCTGGATCCGCTCCATGCTCACTGGGCGGAGGGTCGAGGCTAGGCTGGAAGATGAGGTGGTTAGGGTCGAGTCATCGCGGGGATGCCCTCAGGGGGGGGTTCTGTCCCCCCTCCTGTGGTGCCTAGTGGTGGACGAGATCCTACGTATCCTGAGAGTAGAGCATGGGGTCTATGCACAGGCCTATGCAGACGACGTCGTGATTATGGCACAAGGTACCGAGGTGGGAATATTGCAGTATTATGAAGAATGACTTTTTCTCGTAAAATTTCATACCAGTACGGAGGAATAGGTAAGTATGAAGATTAAACCATAACGAGAATCACCTTGCACAAAACAAACGCAAATCCTTTTCAATATTTATATTATTGTTATAATACTGCCATTATCAATATATTTAAAATTCACTTATGCTACTTGATTTTTTCTTAATAATTTATTTAATTACCTTTTGTTTAGTATCCATTAGCGTAATTGATTATTAAGCTAATTAACGGATTATTAATAATGCATCGCATTAGCGTGGTTACTTGGCATTGACGCCAAGAAAGGCTTTCCTGGCTTTCTATACAGGGTGTTCCTTAATGACATGCTAGTATTTAAGGGGAAGATTTTGGAACCATTTTAAGAAAAAAACTTCATATGAACGTATGTCATAAACGTCTAAACTTCTGAGATACATGGTGATAGAGTTTTCAAAAAAAAACTGTGTTATATGATAACTGTGATACTCTTGTAGATATCTTTATGAAATTTGTCATCTATGCATCAAAATGCTCTTCTGATGTACGAACAATTTGATTATTCCTGTCAGTGGCATACGTACAGGTTTTGCATTTACTATTCTTGGGGAAAATGGTACGCCAAACTTGTGTGAAAATCGGTTGCATAACCATACCATAACCGAAACCCATTTTCAAGACCAATTTTCGTTTAATATATGAGAAGAAATTATTAATAATTTCTAATTTTTCTACCAGGGCGCCTTGATGGACGGTCTTATTTACATTTTCTCGAAGAAGAACTACCTGAGTTACTTAAAGATGTGCCAATTGCGTTAAGAAATCGAATATGGTACATGCACGATGGAGCTGCTGCTCATTACAGTGTAATTGTCCAAAATCATTTAGTTACAGTTTATTCTGATCGTTGGATAGGTCGCGGAGGTATGGGGACACCTTAAAACTCTAGTGTATAAAACTCTTGTTAACAATTGAGAAGATTTAAGAGAGCGAATATTTGCCGCATGTAAGGAGTAAGCCGCGAATATTTGAACAAGTGCGCAATACCATGCGTAGACTGGCGGAAGCATGTTTATTAGGTGGCCACTCCCAACAAATTTTATAATCAATGTTAGCATTGTAAATAATTAATAAATTTGAGCCGTTCATGTGAACTTTCTTTTATAAAATGACGTTTAAAAAAATAAAACTCGATATCTCTACTATAAAAAAGTTCTATAACAACTTTCCGTACGAGATCGAGAATATCTGCCATCGTGTTAAAGAACTGCGCCCACGAACTAACACTCGTTTTTTCCAAGCTTTTACCGAAAAGGGTGTTGGGGAAACACCCCAACAAGTGTATTAACTTGTCATTTTTCACCGGATAGTTTGGTGATAACACCCTGTATGTATGTAGTATGAATGAGTCATGATTGATCCACGAATGGATTTATTTCACCCCAGGCAAACAGAAATTTGTGCATTTAAATCAGCATATGTCAGTTCTTTAATACCCCTTAGTCCAAACCTGGATGGTCGATTCCATCATATAAAGCTAAATGTCATTTTGTCATTTCAATCGGGAGTAAGCGGTTTCAACTGAATATATCCGTGTCTCCGTCAGTGTTCAGTAAACAGCACATGTTAAAGAAAGAAACTTTCGCGCCAATCCCCACTCTCAGCCCACTTTTAGCTTGGCGCCTTAAGGCCAGCGAGACGAAGAAATTATACTCTCTAGACTCTAGTGCAATTTCAACGTTCACTCAAGGAAGAGCGAAAGTTCTCGTTCTCATCTTCGCGCCAAAACGTCCCATCCTTTTAGGCAATTTCTCCATTTGTATGCACAAATATAAAGAGAATATTAAGTGTACCTCTGTTATTTTTGTCCACATTGGACAAAGACCTCGTTTAGGCGTTTTTAACGCCATTCCTTAAGGCCAAAAACGACGTAGCGTCTCGGCTTACCTGTCCTGTGGTTGAAGAAAAGCAGTAAAAATGGCGGTACCGAATTTGTAGCTCAAATCGTGCCTCTAAGAATCAAGTTAAGGAGTTGAAGTCAAATCACTACCTGATAGGATGGATCAAGCTAATCTGTAGAGTGAAAGGAAGTTGAAATTTTAAAGACAAAGCTTTCATTTTAAATTAACAAATCAAGACTTTTTACTAGATATTAATAAGTAATATTATTTGTATGTGTGAATGAACGAATGCTTGAAATCAATATCGAAAATGCTTTATTTACATTTATAATATTCAAATGCAATTTACACCTGCATTATTAAATTAAATCAAAGCAAATACATGTTTCAGTTCATCCTAAAGATATATCACTACCCTATGGTAATACAGTTTATTAAAAGTGATTAATTAATAATTAAGATACCACCACCTCCTTTATGGTTTTAAGCAATAGAAAATCAATTGTTTATCCCGACCAAAGGGGTTTACCCATCTTCCTGGAAAGTCGATAGCGATAACCAATACAGCTTTCGCAAGGAGAGACCGACAGGAAATGTATTGGCATATGTCACTCATATATGGAGTAGGGCATTTGAAAAGTAGTCTCGACCGATTGCGTTGAATATTTCGAAGGCATTCGACAGAGTTTGGCATGACGGATTGCTCAACAAACTGCCGCCCTTCGGACTGCCAGATTCTCTCTACAGCTGGCTTGACAGTTTCCTTAAACTGATCTCTGCACGTTGCAGTTGATGGACACATCTCAGACACATTCACCATTAACGCGGGCGTGCCTCAGGGCGCAATACTTTCACCAACTCTGCTTCTCATCTGTATTAATGACCTGCTGACTGAAACGAATAATCCTGCTTGCAGTTTTGCAGATGACAGTACTCTTCTCTACCCAATTTAGATAGAAAAATCTTTACCAGCGACTGAGACTTATCACCGCAGACAGGAGCAAATTACAGCAATTAATCAAGACCTGGAGAAAGTTCAAACTTGGGGCGACATAAATATGGTCCAGTTCAATGCAGCAAAGACCCAAGCAGCCACGTTTACCAAGAGGGCCAATACGGCGGGCCCTGACATCATTAGGGCAGGATCGACCATTCCTTCATACTCGTCAATCGGACTACTGGGTGTCTCGGTCAACAGCAATATGTCCTGGCATGACCACGTTTCAACATCGCAAAATCAGCCTCCCAGAAGCTTGGTCCGCTATTTCGCAACAAAAAACTGTATACACCGCAGCAGTTGCTCTTGCTCTGCAAAGCGCAAATAAGACCGTGCTTAGAATATAGCTCACACATCTGGGGTGCTGCACCAAAGCACACCCTAAAGCTGCTGGATTCTATTCAGAAGAGAGCTGTACATCTCGTCGGTGACTCGGGTTGACCCAGAATCTGGATAGTCTGGAACACCGCAGACATATGGCCGGAATGTCCCTGTTTTACAGATACTTTCACGGCAGATGTTCCCAAGACTTGGCCCGCCTCATCCCGCCCCTGGCAACGCCTGTCAGACAGTCACGACAGACGGCAAGAGTGCAACAGTTCGTCATACAACTGGAACCACCTAGAACATCGCTTTATAAGAACTCCTTTGTCTGGCGCCCTGCATCACTGTGGAACTCACTCCCTGAACATCTGTTTCCCGCTAATTACAACCTACAACTATTCAAGAACCGTGTAAATCAACTTCTTCGCATTCACACCGCTCGTCAAGCGCCATAGGATCTCCCTTTAGTGTGTGTGCCACTGCCATAAAAAAAGAGAAAATTGATGTGAATGGGAAATATGGAGAAAATCGTAAAAAATTCTCAAGTTTTTACGAGTATGAATCATTCTTTTGATGTAAGTTTATTTATACATTCAGTTGCATACATTTTTTTAAAGGCTGGAAGTCGGAAAAATGGACTGGAAAATTTGAAATTTTTTTGATGATAGATAGGAAATTTCTGCCAATTTTATGGCAGATTTTAAGGTAAAATTTCACTTTCACCAGATAGGCCAAAAAAGGCCTCGGCCCTACAAAAGGTGAAGTAGTAATAATTTTTTTTATATGTTGTTAAGATCTGGGCCTTGACGAAAAATTCAAGTTTTCGACCTTGGGGAGGAACCGCTCGAGCCGCCATCTTGGATTAAAGATACAAAAAGTTCAAAATAACTTCGCAGCGGTTAATCTTACAACAAAAATATACAAATAATATATTGACTTGTAGCTATCGATAAATACGACGCAATAAAATAAAAATATCGATATATCATTCCCATCCCTATACCGGGGCGATTAACTGTCATTTGGCCGCAGAAAAAACAAGACGTTGCCACTACCGCATCAGAGTGCTTCAGAGTTGCGCGCGCATCACATTGTTGACAAAAAATGTCTCATATTATACTTCACGCATGGCCTTCCGCTCGCTTCGTTCGCTACGGAGGCGCAACCGACAGGAACTATCCCAAGTCATGCCCAAAATGAAGAAAAAAACTTTTTACACATAATATTAAAAATAAAAAATATGTCTTGCCACTGGAATCGAACCCGGGTCACCGTATTGCAGACTCAGCATTCAACCACTAAGCTACGGACCAGTTTACAACAATTGGCTAGACCCTAAGGATATGTTGTTGGTCAACAATGTAATGCGCGCGCAACTCTGAAGCCCTCTGATGCGGATGCGGTACGGGCAACGTCTTCTGGAGGTGATGTCGAACATGGTTGTCACGTTCGAAAATTTCGGGTCCATTACACTCAAACGCAAAGACAAGGTCATCCCATTGGTAGCGATAAACAGCACCATAAAAGTCGGTAAAGCA
The DNA here is from genome assembly GCA_016904865.1 of Pissodes strobi. NCBI lineage: Eukaryota > Metazoa > Arthropoda > Insecta > Coleoptera > Curculionidae > Pissodes > Pissodes strobi. The sequence goes on from MU182928.1 coordinate 200,507, forward strand.
ACATTTTCCATCAACCCACTCACGCTGGCGCTGTTTCAAAGAATGTGCATTGCCACAAAATCCGACGACAGGTTGAAAGATTATTTCCGAGAAGTACGTTGAATATGTACAAAGTCACTACCACTACGGTTCACATCCAGTCGTTGTTTTCGATAGATATTCGAGTCATGGTGGCAAAAGGAATACTAAGGCCGCAGAAACGCTTCGCGGATCGAAGAAGCATATGTCTGCGGATGCTCTCTTCGATGAAACAATGCAGGTTCAAGTTTCCCAACAACAATTTTTAGCCAACGAAAACAATAAAGCCCGACTAGTTTCGATGCTGACAAAAAAAATGGAACAGGCTGCTATTACTGTTAAACAAGCAGATGACGATACTTTATTTTTTTTCAAGAATATCAAAGTGCATTTCTCAGTACAGTAGAATAACTATCTACAATGCAATAATACAACATCATTTTGATTATTGCAGTACCTTACTATATACAGTAGATTTAAACAAGAAACAAGCTCTGCAGAAATTGCAAAATAGAGGAATACGCATTATTTTAAAATGCAGCAGATACACAACTATTAGATTTATACATGAAATGTTACAGTGGTGCTCAGTTGATACTAGAATGTTTGTAAATACAATGATTTTTATCTTTAAAATTGTAAAAAACTGCTCCATATTTTGAAGAGTTTACAATATTATAACGATCAGATTCATAATTACCCCACAAGGTCAGCTAATCATTTTCATGTTTAAAGAGTTAACTATAAAAAAATCAGAAAATCAATTTTCAATGACGGCTTGAGTAAATATAACTCTCTAGGTATCGAAATTAAACAGTCCAGAACTGTGGCAGAATTCAAAAGAAAATTACTCGTGCTCCTTGTTCTCAAAATTTCATGCTATTTTCGTAGTTGGCCAAGATATTGATCTTCTTGTTTTGCTGACAGCATCAGAACCATCTCAAAGCAGCATCTTCCTTCACAAACCAGGAAAAGGCAAAATTGCTGAAAGGCTGTATTCCGCGAATAGCTTAAAACATGAAAAAGTGGCTGAGAACATTATACATTCAACTACTAACAAATTATACTAATATTGGATATATAAAGCAGCATTATTAGAACTTATTAGACTGATCTATTTAATGTCATATTTGTGTACACCGTAATAACAATTCCAGCTGATCAATTGGATTTAAATCGGGGCTGCTTGTCGGCAAAACCATTCGGTTATACATTCATTGTTTGATGTTCAAGCTAAGTTTTATCAATGTTTCTCCATGATTTTAGTGGCTGCGACACGACATCGTCAATCTTCAGCCAAGGAAAAATTAAATTCTGTTCGCTTCTCCAGAAAACAACAGGAATTTGTGCCACCATTGGCCTGTTCAAACATCAGGATGCAACATTACGCCGTTGTATGATGGCAACATGAAAGAGGACACCTTAGAAGAAATCCGGTGCCAACGTTTCGCTAAATCTACCACAAACAGTAAATCCAATCTTACTTTTTTGCCACCAACGAAGGGTACTGCGGGGTATCATGATTTCAGAACGTATCATCAAGTCCAAAAATGGTATGGAATCGAGAAATAAAAACAGAAGATTGGAGCTGTAAACTTGGCAGCAATGGGCTTGCTCTACTCACAATAACAAAGCAAGTCGCACCGGATAACTTGTTGAAATTTATTTCATACACTTGTCAAAAAGAAAGCGGCGGAGCACGTGATTGCAGAAAAGCTGGGTTGAAGTGTTCCATTATGTGGCTTCTGCAGTGGTCAGTCATGCGAAAATGTACTGGATGTTCAAATCGACTGTGAGGACCAAGATGACAAAGATTTACCAATGGAAGAACATGATGATGGTAATGAAGACGCAGATTGCACTCAAGACGTCATCAACAACCGACCAGGACCAACAAAGAAAGGAAAACGCTAATAATATAATCGCTTGGCTCAAGCGCCATTTTCGCCTAAGATCACAATGCTGATTACAAAATTTTTATAACTAGTAAGTATATTTATTGAAGAGAGAACTCTCTAGAATGAAAGTTATCCGAATACACGGAACCAACATTACACCGGCTTCGGAAGACCGATATCTAGGCATAACGCTGGACTGCAAACTCAAATAGAATAAACACATTGAAGGAGTTGTAAAGCAGAGCATACAATCAGCTCTCAACAAAGTACAACGCCTGGCGTGCATAAGCATAACAGGCGCAATGAAATTTTGTCCAACAGCAGCAATCGAGGCAATTGTGGACCTCGCACCTCTACACATTGTTGTAGAAGGAGCGCTAGACAAGCAATGACTAGAATCACAAGAGAGGGCGCGGGCGAAGGGGGACGGCTTAGAAAGTGTGAGTTAACATCCTTGACAAAGCATATACCATTTCTTGGTCTCCCCAGGGACGATATAGTCAAAAGACACAATTTTGAAAAAACTTCACGGTCGTGATAAGAAGTAAAGAAAAATGGAAAAAGAACACCACTTACATTCTCACATCGTAGCAAAGTGCAATAAAATGGTATACAAGAAGAATGGTAGGCAACAACTGAACAGGGGATCGGACTCGAAGTATTTAGGCCAGGAACCAAATTCTCCGAAGCAATAGGAAAACACCCGGACATATTCCAGGCGGAAATTAACGCCATGGGCAGTTCAAGAAACTATTGGAAGAAAGAGATTGTCATCCTCTCAGACAGTCAAGCAGCGATCAAAGCGCTGAGCCCAACAACAATGAGCCCCAGAATGTTATGGGAATGCCTAGATAGGATAAATGAACTAGGCAAGGATAACAAATTATCCCTTCAATGGATACCAGGACACGCTGGGATAGAAGGCAACGAAAAAGCAAACCAATTGGCAAAAGTGGGAGCACAAACTCCGCTTTTAGGACCGGAAGCTTGTGCATAGGGACGCACACCTACAAGGAAGAATTCAGGAAAGAAGAGCGAACCAAGTGGATCAGTCTATGGGAACAAATTATCGCTTCAATGGATACCAGGACACGCTGGGATAGAAGGCAACGAAAAAGCAAACCAATTGGCAAAAGTGGGAGCACAAACTCCGCTTTTAGGACCGGAAGCTTGTGGCATAGGGACGCACACCAACAAGGAAGAATTCAGGAAAGAAGAGCGAACCAAGTGGATCAGTCTATGGGAACACCTTCCAGGGTTAAAGCAATCGAAGATGTTTCTAGGGCTCCCTCTCCCAGGAGGATCAAAACACCTTATAACACTGAGCCGGCCGGTTAAGAAGGCACTTCGAGAGAATAAAAATTGAAAACGAGGACAGTTGCCGGTGAGGAGGGGGAGGAAATCCCGGAACACCTTCTCATGAAGTGCGAGGCGGTTGCGAAAAGACGAATGGCCTGCTTCGGGTGCTGCATCGTCGAACAGGAGGAATTGTCATCCATAGAACCATCCAGACTACTTGTTTTTATCAAAGCACTGAAGCTGGATGAGGTACTCTGATTGAGAATCACATCGTCGGAAGCACCATGGAAGGGGACACAATAGTTATGTACAGGTCTCAATGTATTAACACCCCCTAGATCATTCATTTGTTCAATCATTTAAGTATATTTATTTGCCTGAAATCTCAAACGATTTGGAACTGGGAAAATCGGTCAGTAAAATTTTACTTTGAACATCGGACCCTATAGCATTTAGCATTTAGTGTCCCATTTTCATGTGTTTTATGGGGTTTCTCGCTTATGAGTGGAGATAGAAAGATGCAGTTTGCACAATAGTTTGTTACTTTTTGGTAAAATGAAAGATACCATAATTACATTTTTGTTATGGCCCTCCAAGTTTCTGAGCTACAGGTTATTTAAAAAGTTATTGCAAATGTAAAAAACGGTTCTTATAGATTTTTACTGTAGAACCTAGTGGCTTACTTGTTTTTTTTTAAACTGTTTTTGAGTTATTGGCCAAAGGTGTATTTTTTATGGGACACTATATATTTTTTTCTAAAAATGAATCCGCTTCTTCATAAGCTTTCCAAAAATACTAAATAGTCTATATTTATTTTGGCAAATGACGTGACAATTCAGGAATTTCTAAAGATGTTGTACATTTTGTAGTAGGATGTGATGGAGTGCTAAGCAACAAAAAATAAACTAAATTTTTTTAACTGAGTGTTTGAAAATGACAAATTTTCAAAATCACCCCGTAGCTCAGAAACTAAGAGGGCCATGACCAATGTAATTACGGCATCTTTCATTTTATCAAAAAGTAGCTCCTGTTATGTGATCTTAAGCACACACACATTTTTTTATGTACAGTACTGTCAAAAAATACAAGAGACCTTATTTGTCTTGTTTGGAACCAAGAATCTAAAACATTGATGTCAATAAAATGACAGGGTAATCCATACTGCATCGCTCACTTATTGGAAAGAGTACATGAAAATATTGGGATTTTTGTAATATATTTGCACGCCAAATTTAAAATCTCAAATTTGAGCGTTTGGGGAAAAATTCAGGATAAATGTTTTTATTTGCAAATTTCAAGACCCTATATTCTAGAAATGAAGCGTTTGCAGACATGTCCTGTATATACGATTAAATATATTTTATTTTTATGTTAGATTGCTATATAAAATATTTCAAAAGTTCATTATCATAAAAAACAATATCAAGGAAACCATCGACCAAGTGCCAGTCAGCTTTTGAATTAAACAGGATACTTATCTAATAGGTGATCAGATAGAGAGTGTGTAATGAACTTGACTTTATCTGATGGACTACATTATTCAAACTGCTTCATTGGCTTTGAACACGAAATTTCACAGTCCGTTAGTTTTAAGGTCTCGCTATTATTTATTAACTACGTATTTGCATTTCTCACTTCAGGAATGCCTTATTCGCTTGAACGCGGTAACGGTTGTTTTATAGTTTTCATACTCGAAATTCGATAATAATTGAATGTTTTTCATATATGCTTTATCTCATTTGGACAAACAAAAGTATTTTGGCACTAAGCAATCGATTATCTGAAGTTTTTGACATTAAAAAAGAGGGAGGATGATAATATTTACACTAAAAAGAGTAATAAAATTTCCCAAGATGATTTAAATTTTTGACATATTCTATAGCAAAATCTTAACCCTTAAAATCAGATACTATTAATAGAAATTAAATATTTAGTATATTAAATCTAAGAGTTTAACACTAAAAACCAGACACTTATATTATTCAAATACAATATTCCAGATGTTATACCCTTAGGTATTAAATGGTTGATAACATATTTTTGTAGATCTGGAATAAATTTAATTACTTAGTATATTCAAAAGCCAATAGCTTGACCCCCTTGCACCCAAAGTATCTACACATGGATTCTTCTTCTTCTTAAAGTGCCATGCAGATTCCTGCGTAGGCGCCTTCCGTTTTCCCATCATATTGTTCTTTTCATTGCTGTTTCTCGAAGCGATTTAAAGTCTTTTATTCCTCTCCACTGGCGGATATTCCTAAACCAAGACAGTCTCTTCCTGCCAATGCCTCACCTTCCCTCCTCAATCCTTCTCTACAGCATCAGGCGAGGGAAATCATATCGCTCTCCATGTACAATGTGCCCTCGATAGGAGATCTTTCGTTTCTTTATATGTTCGAAGAGTTCTCAGTCTTCCAGTCCAGCAATTCTGAGCACATCCTCATTTCTGACATGGCCCCTCCAGGGTATTTTTAGCATCTGTTCCAGGGTCCACATCTCGAATGCTTCAATTCGATTGATAGATGTGAACTTAAGTGTCTACGCTTCCGCTCCGTACAGGAGAATCGAGCAGACATAACATTTAATCATAATATATATGAGTTCGAGGTTTAGACTCTGGTCAAAGAGGGATCTTCTCAGCTTCATAAAAGCTGCTCTCGCCTGTTCTATCCTACATCTGATTTCAAGATCAGGGTCATTTACAATACATCCCAAGTACTTAATCGTATTAGCTCGTTCTATTTGCGCTCCATTGAGTTCAAGGTATACATTTGGCAAGACTTCTCTTGAAATAATCATAAATTTCGTTTTATTGATGTTAATTTTTAGGCCTATCTGTTCGCTTGCTTCGTTGACCGCGCTTAGTAGGGTTTGCATATCATTGGCATTATCGGCTATTATTGAGGTGTCGTCAGCATAGTATGTTATTTATCGGAATACCATTAACTTTAATACCTATAGATTTGCCTCAGCGAAAGCTCTCTCCACATAGAGATTAAACAGCCTTGGGGATAGGATGCATCCATGTCTGACTCCCTTCCTTATTTCAAATTTCTCTGTTGTTGCTGAGTTTTGTAGTCGAATTTCAGCTGTCTGGTGCCAGGATAGGTTAGCAATGTGTCTTACATCTTTGTCGCCCAATTGTAGATCTCTAAGATATGTTATCAGGAGTTCATATCTTACATTATTGAAAGCCTTTTCATAATCGATGAAACATATGAAGACGTTCCTTCTTTGGTCGAGATAATTTTGTACCTGTGTATGTAAGCTTAAGATGGCCTCTCTAGTTCCAAACCCCTTCTTAAAACCGAACTGACTGAACCCGCTGTGCTCCTCACATTTTCTTTAGAGTCTTGTGTGCAGGACTCGAAAAGTAGCTTTAAAAAAAGGCTCATTAGGTTGATGAGGCGATAGTCTTTACATCTTTGTGCGTTGCTCGACTTTGGCAGGGTTATAAATGTGGAGCGAAGCCAGTCCCTAGATATGTCTCCAGTGTCGTAGTTATCATTAAACCATCTTACCATAATTTTCATGTTTTGTTCACTTATTAGGTGAAAAATTTCTGACAGCATGTTGTTTGGTCCTGGAGCTTTATCACTTTTTGATGATTTTATTGCATATAGAATTTCGCTTTCCGATATGCAGGGACTAGATGGTGAATTGTTATTTGGGAGTGGCGGTTTTTGCGGTCGCCGATCATTAAATAGGTTAGTTGTATAGATTTTCCACGTTTCTAGCACTATTTCATCTTTTTCATCTCGACTGTGAGTTATTGGTGTTTTCTTATATAGACCTGCGATCTCTTTTATTGTCTTGTGGAGATGAAAGCTATCACCAATTCTGGTGAGGTGTTCAGCTTCCGTACATCGATCTGCAAGCCACTTCTCCTTTGCAATTCTGATTTCATTTCGAATTCTCTTGTGATAGCCAGTTGCATCCTTTCGAAGCTTACATTGTCTACGTTTTCCATTAGTTCCAGTATTTCCCAATTCATCCATTTATTCCTCATTACAGTACTTTCTTTTAGTAGGTGGGTGTTATTGGCGCTTTCAAAAGCCCTTTTGATGTTATTCCAGTGTTCCTCGATGTCGTCTGTAACACTGATATTTGATAGTTGTCTATTGAGATGTTGCTCATATCCTGACCTTATTTTTCTAAGTAATCTGGGGTCGATTCTGTTGTTGCTTCTTTTTCTTTTAATTATGGGCAGATTCAATATCTGCGCCCGTCAGTGCCGCGACTCTTGTTACGGTATTTCTAAATCTGTCATTAATCATAATGAAGTCTATCTGATTTCGGAAAACCCGTTGTTCATTGTCTTCCGGTGACTTCCAGGTATATACCCTCCTAGGTGAGAGCTTGTATCAGATCATTCTCGTCGCAGAACTGGATAAGTCTTTCACCCCTGTGGTTCCTCTCTCCAAGACCTCAGTCACCCACAACGAGACCCACTCTGCCCTTGCCGACCTTTGCTTTCAAGTCTCCTAGTATGATATTTATTACATTGGAATTTGTTAGTTTAAGTGCCTGCTCAATATTTCTGTAAAATTATTCGTCTTCATCGTCAGGTTTCTCCAAAGTAGGAGCATATACCTGGATTTGCAAAATAACAACCCTTTCGGAGACGGGTACAAATTCTTTACCGATCTTTGTAAGTTTTTCTCTATTAGGATGCCCACATCATAATGATGGTTTCGATCTGCACCGTCTGTGCCACTATAGTAAAACAGTGTGTCTTCGGCCCGTGTCACTCCGCTACTTGGCCAACGTACCTCGCTGACTCCCAGAATACTGATTTTTATTCTCTTCATCTCTTGCGCCAAATTGCTGAGTTTGCCAGCCGCAAATAGTGTCCGTATATTCCAGGTTGCTATTTTGATCTTCTTATCTAGTCGGAACCGGGAGATTCTTCACACCTCCTGACCACTTAAGGTCTAACCGGGACTGGAGGTCATTTGTTTCTGTTTTTCCAACATGATAAGAATATATTCGGATAGGACTGGAGGTCATTTGTTTCTGTTTTTCCAACATGATAAGAATATATTCGGATAGATATCCTGGGGATAATTAATGTGGTTTCCCTCTTGCCTTCCTCATCGTAGTATCACAGCATTTAGAACTGTTTTCAGTCTTGCTCGTGGTCTACTTTCCAACCGGTCCGGATTCATTTTCTTTGACTCTGGAGATGGTAATGGGGATCACTGCAGCCCTTCACTATGTGCTTGTTTTGGTCCGCCCCGGGTATTTCATGTCCCCGGCACCACCCATATCTGGGAGGATTCCCCTATCCGCCACCTGGGAGGCGCCCGATGGTGGACTAGCAACCCCTTATGTGGATACTTTAACCTAAAGGATTTTGTATCATGATATCTATGACCGGATATTCGTGCACGCAACGTGCCATTTAATTTAACTCGTCTGGACCTAGCCGACTGGTATATTGAATTGGATATATGTATCTTTACGTGGACGCTTTGGTACATTAGCCTGTATAGAAAATGTCAAAAAATGAGGTAATGTGCATCAAAGTCCATGTGTTATATATTCTTGCTTTTTCGTCAGTTTTGTTTTTGAACATTTTGAAGAGCCCGTGTATTATATTTGTCCCCCAAAAATTATTTCCTCCCGTGTCAATGGAAACTACACAAAATGTGGGAAATAGAGTTCGTAAATAATGATTCCATTAAAGACAAGGACTGTTTCCATTCTCATCATCTATTTCTGATAAAAATCCACAAAATATTTTTGATGACACAATCGGAGGTAAATCTTTTGCATTTTACATAATCCAGAACCTATAGTGCAACTCAACGAAATTTCCTCCCCTCTTTAAATTTTATTTTCATTTCCAAGCAGTGCCACCGATGTTGATGATTCCGAATCGGAAACAGCTGATGAGAACGAAACTGGTGAGGACGCAGATGATGAAAATGCTAATAATGTCCCTGCCATAGACAAAAATAATTGGAATGACATTACTGTAGCACAGTTACACAGTTATGGCATCCAAAGAGATAGCTTGACTTAATTTGGATGGAAATGATATTACGAGTCCATTGTGTAATTGAAGATATTTTTGCAAATTATGGTTGAAGAGGCAAATAGATTTGCTCAACAAGTTTTAACAGGGCGCAGAGCTTCAAAATCCAGATTACACGTTTAGGTGGATACAGACAAAGGCGAAACCATATGTTTGTTTTCACAAGTATCCTGGTAATGAGCTTTTAATTGGCTTCCTTCAGTCAACTCTTATTGGTCCAAAGATCCTATGTTAAGAACGAGTTTTATTTTACCTCAGTGTTTCCGTGATTGCAACTACGAAGATTCATTCTTAGACGATAAGTTGTACAAAATCCAAATAGCATTGTCAATGAGTCTATGGTCCCTAAACAATCCACGTTACTGTTTATACTGGTAAAAATTAAAAGGTTGAAGGACAACAGCATTCAGCAGCTACCGAAACTAACCCAAACTAAAATCTGTAGAAGCTAAAGAAGGACATCACTTTTTACAATTAATTTTTACAGTAGCTTAACTCTAGATAAAATACTTTTCGAGAAAAAAAATTGTTTCGTGCAAATAAAAAGCACATCCCAAAATCTTTTTAAAAAAAAAGCTAAAAAAAGGGGAGACGTAGGAACAGCAGAATCAGTGCGTTAAAATTTTAAAACATATTGATAAAAGGCCAGTTTTAATGTTAACTACAGAGCCTATGCATCGTTGTTCAAAACAATGGAAAGAAATCGAGAAAAGGTGAAGATATTGCAAAGTGTGTTATAAATTATGGCAAAGCCAAGAAAGGAGTTTACTATGGTGACCAAGTGTCCTCGTATCTCTTTGTATTACGTGGAGGTATAAAATGGCACAAAAAAAGGTGTGAATGAGTTTTTATTAGGAACGTGTGCATATGCATGAATCATTTACAATAATAAAACATAAAACAAGAAAATATCAATATCCAAACTTGGGGAAATTTAGCAGACCAGCTAAGGGATCTTACGACAACAACTGTTTCCTAAACCTCCTCTCGTAAAAGAGGTCACACTTTCGTAAAACCAACTGGCCCAGGAAGAAAGAAAAGGAAAGGTTGTAAAGGTCGCTATCAACTTGACACACTACTGTATACAGCGTAAAGCAAATAAGGAATACCAACAAGTTTTTGTGAAGATTGTCGTGGAAAACCTGGAACATGTCTTCCTTTCTTCAATAAATTGCACACCGAATAAATTGTTTGTTTCTTTTATGTTTGGCATACACACAAAAGGAAACTCTTATACCACTCAACGACCGATGCGTGTGCGGAGAAGACGTTGAACATTGGAATGAAGCACTATTGGTTTTATTTTTCGGGAAAGACGTTACTCGGAATTCCTCCAGACGAAGGAGTCCCGCAACAGCGACCTCCTAGGTGTTCGCAACTGAATCGTATGTTGACTAGCAGCTTGTGTCTGACGGGTGTTTCTGTTTGGCACAACTCTGGCCGAAATCATAAATGCCAGCTCGTTGGAACACCTGCCGTAGTAGTATCGATAGTACAGAGATAGGTGCGCCACTTTTATTCGATGTCAAAGTCTTTAGTCAACTCTGGGTCATCCACAAGGCGAACTGCTCTCCTCTGTGTGGAGTCTAATATCTTGAGCAAGTGTTTAGGTGCCGAGCTCCACACATGGAAACAGTATTCCAGAGATGGAAAACAGCATTCCAGAGATGATCTTATCTGGGCCTTATAGAGCAGCAAGACCTGATGAGGTGTATACAACTTTTTTGCTCTATAGAGTGCTTCTAGCTTTTGTGCTGCTGCCTTGGCGATTTTGGTGACGTGATTACGCTAAGGCATGTTGTTATCTACGTTGATGCCCAGCAAGCTTATTGATGAGGCCTGGCCAGTGTTTGTTCTGTCATTGAAAAGTCCTGCGATGTCTGCTTTTTTGAGAAGACAACTGCTTGAGTTTGTCTGCGTTAAACTGGACATTGTTTTCCTCACCCCATTCCACCATGGCGTTCATATCCTCATTGATGGCAGCAATCTGATTTTCTTGCTGGTGTTGAATGCATTGATATAAGAGTGCTGTTGTAGAGCAGGAATAGTGTGGGAGATAATATACACCCTTGAATATCTCCGGCATTGGTTTCAAATTCCTCCGAGAGATGTCCATTAATACCAACTCGGATGCTTCGATCCCTTAAGAAATTTGAAAACCACAGAAGCAGTGCTGGTGGAAGTCCATATGCTATCAATTTGCTTAACAAGCCGTCATGTCACACCCTATCAAATGCTTTGGATATGTCGAAAGCCACTGCACTAGATTCGCCTTAGCTCTCGATGGCTTTAGTCCACAAGTAGGTCACGTAAGTAACTCTTTGCCATTTAAGATCCTTTACGGCACTATGCTGTTGTAACCGCTTCTGATTGGTGGATTAACGTCACTTTCACTTTATCTACGGTTCAGTCAGTGTATTTCAGCTGGTCTAGTTAGTGACTAGCAGCTAAACCCCACGCAAAGCAAATGAAGGGTCAGGGAAAAAAAACAGGTAAGTCAATTATTATCGATACTGAGAAAAACAAATTTTAATGGCTCAAAACGTTACAGAATCAGTGTATTAATATATTTAGCTTACATTAATTTTGTTGTTTGGTTAGGTTAGTCACCAAAAAAAAAAAAAAAACTGGATTCAAACCATCCAGGAAAGATCGGCATGGAAAACACTGGTAGAAGCCTTTGTCCAGGAGTGGATATCTGGAGGCTGAAGAAGAAGAAGAACTTACATTAATTTAATTTTGTTGTTTGGTTGGGTTTGTCGACAAAAAAAATGGATTCAAACCGCCCAGGAAAGATCGGCATGGAAAACACTGGAAGAGGCCTTTGTCCAGGAGTGGATGTCTAGAGGCTGAAGAAGAAGAAGAAGACATTAATTTAGTTATGGGATAGTTTACTAAAGAACTTGACAGTAGCTGGGGCACAATATTTCATTAGACTTTGCAGATCTTTGAACTTTCCACTAGCAATCGGCAGGAGGCCTGGACAGAATAATAGAAATTCATTAGAAGTAGGTAAAGATGGTTTTCTTCAGTACTTACCATTGTAAGCTGGTGAGGGAAGCTCAAACAACCCCTTTTCCAATGGTGGACATTGTCGTGGTGCCCTGATAATGCCTGTCAGCATTATGACTTGCCTGGTTCTTTCCTCTTTTCGCTTGACTTGCTTGCTTTTTTTCCCTTATGGCAAAACTTTGACCCTGTATATCTTCTGACTAGTCTGTTTTTTTCCCAGTTTAGGAGCTTCTAAAGATACCTATGCTCCTTCTGAACCGAATGCAAGCAATATCCCAATTTTGGCAAAAAATTGACTTACCTGCTTTTTTCCCCTGACCCTTCAAATGATCCCGAGTCGGTCGAACGAATTTCGAAGTCAATCTTAACTTCACGCATGGTTCTCCGCTCCATTCGCTCGCTCCATGGCGGAACCAAACAAAACTAACCAAAACTAACCCAAGTTTACAAAAAGAAACAAACATAACCTTTAAAAAAAATTAAAAGAGTCTCTTGCCACTGACGGGAATCCAACGCGGGGCGCCATATCCGAAACCCAAGATCGTACCACTAAACCACGGGGTCTCTTGGAAGTATTTGGTTAGACCGTATAGGCGTCTCGGGAGTATTTGTTTTGCGTGGGGCTTAGCTACTATTTAGTTAGTGTAGTGGTTGGATTCGGAGTTTGCAATACGAACGACCCGCGCTCGGTTCTTTTTTCTTTATTTGTTAAGGTTATGTTTGTTCCTTTTTGTAAATTTGGGTTAGTTTGAGTTAGTTTTGTTTGGTTGCGCCCTGGAGCGAACGAATCGAGCGGAGGGCCGTGCATGAAGAGTTAACAGTACTCTAAAGTGACGTTAACCCATCAATGAGAAGCGGCTAATATAGCATAATGCCGCAGAACTTTAAAGGATCTTATAATGCTAATTATTTGTGCACTTCATTTTGAAAATAAGCGTAATTTTTATCTTTATCTAACAATTTCACTTTAATTTATGCTAAATTTTATTGAATAGTAACTTTTGAATATTTTTTTGTGTTCAAAGTTGTAAAATATAAAAATTTAAATCAAAATAAATAATCTAAAATATTTTATAATAATTCTACCCGACTCTAGGTCGCAATTTAGCTTTATACAGAATGTATTTACAGGCTTCTGCTATAATAGTTTTTGAACGTTAGGTTAAGAAAAAAAAGCAGGTGGCGCAGGTTGCTAGTTTGCCGGTGTATTTTAAGATCCTTTACATAAATAGAGCACTATAATCGACCTCTCCTGTTGGCCGATCCACCTCGTTTTACAATATGTCTTCGTGATGCAATCAATTTTTGTCAAGAGCTCTCGTGGTCTAGGATCTCACCTGGAGGGCCCGGCTTGAAACCCCGTTTTTTTTTATTTTTTTCTAGATTATGTTTCTAAACAGTTTTTTTCTTGATTTTGGGTATATCTTGGATTAGTTGAGGGTTTTCTTGAACCCCCGCAGCAAGCGAAGCGAGCGGAGGGCCATGCAGATCGACCAATAGGAGAGGCCGATTTTTATATAGTGCTCTATTTGTGTAAAGAATCTTATAATGCTTTGCCGGTCTCTGCGGGGACCGATTCCGTATCATGACGATGTCATGCTACTTTAGGGCGCAAAAGGGGATCGGGGACTTTTGTGCAACGATACCTAGGATCTGTCGTCAACGTATTAAGATATTTAACGCGTTCCAGACATTTGTTACACACAATATGACTTGTGTTTCTTCGCCTTATGTGTCACAGTTCCATATAATTGCATTGATATAAAAATTAGCATATTTCTAGTACAAATTAACAAATATTTGTTTGCCGAGCTAATGGAAAACCAATATATTGATTATTATCAATACATTATCATATCTTAAAAATTCGCAAATCACATATTATTTCGCTGATATAAATTTTTTAACAAAAGAAAATTGTTTTTAGGGGTAATCATTTTCTTGAAAACTTCTCGATCTTGTCTTGATCTTGTCTTGATTTCAAGACAAAATCAAGACAAGAAATGATCCTTGTTTTTCAAGACAAGACAAGAAATTACCTCTCAAGATCAAGATTTCTTGGAAAGAAATCAAGAAAATCTTGAAATTTCTTGAAAACTCAGAATTATTAAAAAAAAATTATTTGCTTGCTAGTTTATTGGAAAAAAAACTAAGCACTGCAATATTGCAAACATTTTCTTATACCAAGCACTTTGACGCATGTCCAAAGTTGACATATACACTATGGGCCAAGTTAAATTGAAACCTTTCTTAATGCTTAATACACACCACTTCAGAACTGTTGGACCCTCAAGTACTTTTCTCATAAGAGGCAATGCAAACATGTCTGCCTGAAAACACGCATATCTAGTTCATTAAATAAGCAAAGTGATTAAAAAAATAAAATGCCAAAAAGAAACTTCAATAATTATTAATAATAATGTACTGCTGTAACTAGTGGATAATGTAGGTACACAGTGTTCAAAATTTTCAGAGAAATTCTAAATTTTAAATTCACAAAATCTTCAATTTTGACTTAAACTTTTGGTATTACTTTATAGACAATTCATTGGCAAAGTTATCCACCCTAAGACCTTAGTCAAACTTTAGTTTCTGTTTCATATGGAAAGAGTCAAAAATTTATGTTTATCAAAAAAGTCTCAAAAAACTCTCAACACTCTGCATATAGTCCACTGGTTACGACAGTAGATTCACCTTATAATACATTGGTAGCTTCATCTTATATTAGCATTTTTTTTTAATCACTTTGTTTGGCTATTTATTAAAGTAGATATTAATGTTTTCAGGGAAACATGCTTGTATCGTGTCTTATGAGAAAAGTAGTTGAGGGTCCAAGACTTTTGACTCTGTGTGTAGGTTTTTATTTGCAAAGGATTTTTTTATCATTTTTGGATATGTTATGGCTTAAGGTATTGGAATTAAAAAGTACTTTGCAAAGCGGGTCTACTTCAATGGTGCACAGAAAAGGGGGTATTTTTTAAAACCAATGTTTTAGGTCGTTGGAAAAATCGACTGAATGAAATGAAGATGTCAAAATTAAAATATGCAAAAAAGTCTTGTGGGCCAAATTAAATTGTATCATTTTTTAATGCTTAATGACTGATGAGGCAGAGGATTTTTTATCACTTTTGGATATGTTATGGCCTAAGATATTAGAACCAAAACGAACTTTGCAAAGCGGGTCTGCTTCAGTGGCGTAAATGTTGTTACGTAAACAATGCATATGAAGCAACGAACTGTAAAATAATACTACCCTGGTCCTGGCCGCCTGAACCTCGATTCTACGTATAAAGCATGAATATCACGTCAGCCAATCTTACCGCTACTTTTAAACGGGGGTTCCCCTTTTGTCAAGATATCAAGAAATTTCAAGATTTCTTGAGTCAAGACAAGATACCAACTGTCAAGAAATGGTCAAGACAAGATTTTTTTTTATTTCTTGAAAATATTTCAGGACAAAACAAGAAATTGGTTGCCAAGACAAGATTTCTTGTCTTGACGACCCCTAATTGTTTGATTGTTACGAATTATAGTTATTAGGATATGAAAATGAGATGTGGCGCATATGCACGTTAAAGAAAACAAAATTACTTTAAATCCCCTGGTGTTCAATATAAAATATTTTGGACTTTTTCTTGCTGATCCAGTGTTCGTCAATCGGCTATATTTCAATAAGATAATCATGTAACGGGTTTATCATGTGATTGTTCGTCTTATTTGTCACACTTTAATATAATTGTATTGGAACGTAAATTAGCGTATTTTTAACAAATTAAGAAATAATTACTTTTTCGAGTTAATGGAAAGCTTATACCAATTAGCACCAATCGACAGATAAATTCGCAAACCAAATACTATTATGCCGATATGCTCATTTTTCTAAACTTAAACAAATAATGATAATGAAGGTATTAGACTAAGTATAACATCAAGAATAGATGATCATTAGAAATGTCTATATTGTAATAACTCATTGTTATTATAACTATTAGGATATGAAATTGCTGTGCGCACTTGATGACGCGAAATATGATGGCGCATACTAGGTGTAACCACTAGATTACTATCACGTTTGAACATAACTTATGAAAAGTGCTATCGGATAGAAATGGTAAGAAGATATACAAGTTGGTCCTGGTACAGACGTTGATCATTAAGACATTTCAATGACGAGAATCAGAACCCACATTGTAATTTTAAATGGATTGCCCTACATATTATTCTGCAAAAAAAACACCCACTTTTAGCAATTTTCCAGAAAAAAGGTGTTGAAAATGTTGTGTAAGTTGAGAGTAGATGCATGCAGGTCGTATTCAGGAACGCAGCTGATGTCAAAATGAAAATAGACAAGAGAACAGATGTGCGAATGAAAAAGAATGTAAAATAGTTATTTTCCTAATGAGTGAGCCAAGTGATATTTTTCCGCACGCAAAAACAGGCAGGCAGACGAACGATGGAACGAGGGAAAGAAACTTAGCGCATGTGTTAGGAACAATAATTTTTTCTATGAACATCAGATAACAACAAAAAGAAAAGCAATGATTATTTTTTGGAAACCTAAAAGAACTACAACAACAATTTTACAAATTGATGAAAAAACTATACGACGTTTCATAATTTTTATAGGTTCTTGCTGACATAAAATTGGAAGAAAAATCTGTTATTAGGTATATAGGTGTCAAAATTAACAAATGAACCTATTGCTGCTTTGACATATAAGTATCATTTATTTTTTCACAGAATACTTAAAAAAACGTGTTTTTTTTTATTGATATACCGGGAACTACGAGCAAATTTTGACATGGAGAATTAACTAAGATTTGCAATGGTTTCGCACGTTGCATAATATAGCCTACAGGTACTACAATACGTATAAATATGCCCTACCTATGAGATTTTTAAGTAGTTTTAGTTTTGAGCCCGCAAAGTATCACCTTAATAATTTATAAATTCGTAACAATGACACCAAATCCTGCTAAATCAAATTACTAGCCAAAAAAGTAACTACATTTTTTAGATGAAAATTTTTCCCAAAACTGGATTGGAAGAAGGACTCATATTGAATGGCCACCAAGGTCAGCTGATTTGATCCCGATATACTTTTCCCAATGGAATCATTTGAAGTCTAAAACTAACCTATTCAGCCTGATTTTCGAAATCCTTTAAATGATGAATGCCATCAAGGTACACCCGAAACGTTACTTAAGCAAGACAACGTTTTAGCCAAATTTATTTTATTTCATGGAAGTAAATGACCGTTATTTCTAGAATTTATTAAAATGAATCCGTGAAGTAGGAGAAGATTTTTCTTTTCGTATTTACTTTTAAAAAATCAAAGAAAGAAGCCTACCCTTTCCAATTTTAGTAGTGAAACTCACTCCCGCCAAAACGATTCAGTGATATCTTACTTTTAAAGATCTGTAGCTCTTGTGATTAATTAAATGATTAAGTAAGAACTTTTCCCCACAAAATTTGACAAGCTGTCATATGAACGGGAATAATAGCAGCGATTTTAAACTTGGAGGTTACAACCACAGTGAAAATATCTTCAAAAATATCTCAACACTTCTGCACATTAAAAGTTGTAGGGGTATAACTGTCACCCCTGCTTAGGCGTTGAAGTTGAAGATTGAAAATACAATAAAAATATGACCCTGTAAAATTAATGCGTGCAAGCCACGCGTTTCTCCAGATTTTAATTTAAACTACTAAAAACCTAGGTGTCGTCGATTACTCGGTATATGTATGTGTTACCTTTAAGCGTGTTTAAAACTAGCAAAAATCAGTCGTTTTTTGAGAAAAACACGAATGTACCTATTGCAAACCAAATATTTGACTAAAAATTATGTAATCGCATGAATTTAATATGTTTACGCTAAGTTTTTAGCTCGATAAGAAACGTCATAAATACGTTTCTCATACGGTTTAAAGAATTTATGATCTATGTTATATAGCCTATTTTAATAATTACTAGTTACTTCATACCTAAAAAGTTCAGTAACACACATCTCATCAATTTTGATTTTGACATGACGTGTTACGCGGTAGTTTTTGGTCTGGATGCGTTCGATGGCCAAACTTTCTATGATCAGAAAGTACTCAACGAGACCTTTAAAATAGTTATTTTTGTTACAAGTAGCTAAATTGAAGTTTTTCAGGACGAATCATTGCTGTTATCATAGCAGATGAATCCTGAGAAACTTCATTTAGGTACGTGTGACAAACACTATTTTTGTCATACGCTACCAAAATTTTGTTATACTCTTTTTGCATTTCTTCAGAACGCTTAAATTTGCAAATTTACCATAATTTTTGAAGTTATAATGTCCGAAAAGGTTAGCTTAGTTATTGATATCGTAGCAACTATTTGATAATTTTGTCATGTCATTCGAAATTTGACATTTAGACATATTAAGGAATTTTGGACGTAAAGGTTACCATGACGACTTTTAGGGACTAGGCCGAAAATAGTTATTTACAATATTAGTGTTGTATAGATTCATATTACGACACGAGATGTTAAAGTTGTCAAACGAGGCGTCAGCCGAGTTTGATAAAACATCGAGTGTAGCAATATGAATTTAGAACAAGAATATTGTACAAAATTTTATCTACTTTCTTGCCAAACAAATCCAGAAAATTTCAAAATGAGCGATTCTGATATAGAAGCAGCGGCAAACGAAGCGATCTCAAGTTTAGTTCCGACAAAAACCAAGGCGCGGTATGAGTTGAAAGGAGGTGTCTGAGAAAATCCTTTTGGGTTATTTTTCCGGAAAGCAACGCTCCCAGAAACCATCTACACTATGGACTCACTACTCAATGTTGAGAACGATGATTTCAGTCAAGAAAATTCAAGATATAAGCAGATTTTCTCAACTAATCGCATTTTTGAAAAGAAGTTCAGAGGGTTACATTAAAGTCCAAAGTTTTTACAAAGGAAGACGCATGTAAGTTTCTTAGTACTGCAGATGATGAAACATATAATTTACTTATGAAGGTTGTTATGATAATCGGCATTTTTGGGGCTTGTCGGCGCGAAGAACTAACTAAGTTAATGTTGTATCATATTGAATACAATGATTTGTATATAAAAATTGTGATTCCATGCTCGAAACCCAAAATTATCCGAGAATTTGTTATAACAGAAGGAAATGTGACATGTGTCAACTGTTTAAGTATTTTTCGAAAATATGCTAAACTTCGTCCTCTTAGTGTTAGTCCACATGCATACGTGATCACGGATATCCGTATACGTGAAACGCACACGTTGAATTTTGCCCATCCACATGGAACTTCCGTGATACGCATCCGTATGTGTTTTGACATGCGCATCGCGTTTTTTATTTGAAGCAATTTGAATTTAGTTTGTATTGTAGATTGTAGCATATTTAGCAAAATTAACGAAGGAAGTTCTAGGCCCCATATTCAGGACAATATGGACAAGACCAATTTTTACTGAGGAAGCACAAAACCTTTATGGATGTAGAAATATATTGTTTCACGAGTTCGAAGATAACCAGTCTAAATACTTTAATTATTTTAGAATGTCATCTGCAATGCTTTTTTCCATACTAAATGACACTGTTATTAGGTATCAACCGATTTTTAAAACAGATATGTTCCAAATAGTTTTCACAAACACAGAGTATCCACATTTATAGAGAGATTCTTCCATTTTATATTAAGTATTTATTTTTCATTAATTTTATCAACTAAACATTAACTTGACATTATCATTAAGCAACTGCCAAAATTAAAAATTTTTCAATTATCTCTCTCTGTCACTCAGCCGCAACCATCACACTCAAACGGATACGTATACCGAAAAAGTTAAAATTAACCAACTTTCATGCGTTTTGACCTTGACGGGGAGTCAAGTCGCTCTCCTGATACACAATTGGATGTTGTTGGTCACGTGGGCACAACGGATCCGTGATCACGTATGCATGTGGACTAACACTTAATGTAACTCACAGGCGGTTTTTTATACTCTACGGAAAAGGAAAATATACCTCCCTGCCTGTAGTAGTTTTGGACGTATACCAAAAAAAGATTGGGTAATTTTTCAGTTTAACAACCATTGGAATTTTGTAAAAACACTTTTTGCTTCTTTATTTAGACACTTTTAAAAGACGTTTTTGACCATTAAAATATAGCGTAATTGTTTGGTTTTCCCACAAAAAGCCCCAAAGTTCGACTTTTGAGGAGCTGAAATGTACAAATCATGACAATTTTGGCATCTGACGCAGGAGGATTGTTGCAATGTTGCAAAAGGTTGCACCTTTTCTTACGAGGTCAAGAAACGCTAACCCAAATTCACGTATACGCCACTAAAAAGAACTAACGTAAACTAACCGAAGGTAACCCAAATTAATGTAAAAATAAATCACTTCTTTGGTTAATTGTTGCAATTTTAGATAATTATTGGATATCATAGAAATTCGCGATTTTTTATATTTCTATGCATTAAAAAAGTAAATTTGAATGGAAATAGATAGCTGGAGACAAGATTTTCTGCATATTTTTATAATTTTGGTTAATTGGTTGGATCAACTTTCGCTTAGATGAAATCAGTTATGTAAGAAATATTTGTTTATTTAGTATAGAGCAGCCTCCCCAAATACAAGATCATAAAAAAAATTCTGCGGAAATGCATCATTTTTATTTTTTCAACTCTAGAATAACTGAAATCAGTTATATGAAGACATGTTTGCGCGAAGCGCAAGCCTTTCTTCACGCAAGCCTAGGCGAAATAATTTCGGTTAGGTTGGGTTTGCTTTAGTTGGTTTGGGTTAGCTTTAGTTAGTTTGGGTTAGCTTTGGTAAGTTTAGGTTAGCGTTGGCGAGCCTAGGCGAAACAAATTCGGTTAGTTTAGGTTAGCTTTGGTTTAGTTTCGTCTCGTTTGAGCCACTATGCACTTGAGTGAAGAGAGACTTGCGCTTGTTCAGTTTACGCAAGCCTAGGCGAAACAATTTCGGTTAGCTTGGCTTCCTTACAACTTTTGTAATGAACATTTTTTTATACGAGGGCAAATAAAAAAGTTAAAGGAGGGTTACATTTATAACCGGACACCCTCTACTTACTACAAAAACTATACGTATCGATATGCTGAAAGTGACATTGCTCCTCGTAATCTGTAATAAAATCGATATAAATTGCACCAAAAAATGTCCACATTTTCCGACCCTGACCCGTTTTTCAGCTTCAAATCGTTTTCAAAGAGATTTCAGGCAACTAAACGTCATTTGTGAAGATATTGAAAGACGTATTCCTTCAAATTTCCCATATTACCTCAAAAGCAACACTATCTAAAAATGCAAAAGTTTGGAAAATTTGAGAATGTTTTACGATTTTCTGCAAGGCTCCATTTAACGTCGGTTTCTCGTATTTTCAATCTCGTTCGGAAAATTGTTATAGTATTTTTTTATAGCAGAGATTTCGAGGCATAAGCTATGCGTTGGCTGGCATGTACGATCAAAGTAGTTTTTTTTTCAAATTAAAAAATCAAAAATATAGCCAAACCGGCATTTTCAATCGTATCGATAAATTTTTTTTGGTATGTTATACTCGTAACTCTCCTCTTTAATGTGTGGTTGCTCGAGATTATTCGATTTTCCAGTAATCAAATATTATGTGTCGTGTGAAAACTCGGAATGGCGAAAAGTTGTATAAAATGCATCATCATTGCTCAAATGTATTTTTGTACGTTGGAGTAGATTCTCGTCAAGTGATTAACTCTTCTATAATTTTTTTTTACCTATAAATGTATAAATCAATGGTTTTACATTTTCCCTCAATTAAAAGTCCATTTTTCTATTCCTGGAAATTTCCTATCGAACTGTAGTCTCGGTTCTTTCAATCTTCGTTACTCCGTACGGCTCTAGAACGACCCAAAATGGCCTTATTACAAGCTTTATTTACTTTCACCTGTGAATCTGTCTGTAATCAAATCTTGCAAGCTGAATTAGAACTACTTCTAAATGTCCGATTGACTTGAAATTTGGTACACGTTTGTAGTTCCGATGACAATACAATATTATAATGTTTACACCTCCCCCCTTTCGGGGGTAGGGGAGGGAGCACTACTTAAAGTATGTCCGATTTCGTTTAAAATTGGTATATGGGGGTTTTTGGGGACAAGGAATATGAATTTTCTATCAGATTTTGAACATTCAAAATGGCGGATTCAACATGGCCGATATTGGGTTAAATGCTGCAAGTCAATTTTAGCTGATTTCTACATATCCAATTGGCTTCAAATTTGGTATGCGTTTGTTGTTCAAATGAAAATATAAAACTTGCTTACACTCCCCCCTCCCTTTCAAGGGTAGGGTAGGGGGGCACTACTTAAAGTATGTCCGATTTCATTTAAAATTGGTATATAGAGGTTTTTGGGGACAAGGAATTTGAATTTTTTATCAGATTTTGAAAATTTAAAATGGCGGAGTCAACATGGCCGATTTGGGGTTAAATGTTGCAAGTCAATTTTAGCTGACTTCTACATATTCAATTGGCTTCAAATTTGGGATGGGTTTGTAGTTCAAATGAAAATATAAAACTATGGTGTTGCCATTGTTTATTCTTATGAAGACAGTGGTGTTGCTTACACTTCCCACCTCCCTTTAAAGGTTAGTGGTGAAGGCACTACTTAAAGAATATCCGATTTGGTTTAAAATTGGTATTAGAGGGTTTTTAGGGACAAGGAATATATTTTTTTATCCGATATTGAAAATTCAAAATGTCTTTTATTATATACTACGAATCTAAGTTTTATAAATATAAATAAAAATATAATATTTACTAAATACCTATTAAAAAGTAAAAAATAAATTTTTAAAAACAAGCTTTTATTTAAATGCACTAAAAAGAAGAAAATAAATTTTGAAGTAAATCAAACCCATTATGTTGTTGCATTAAACATTTTTATGATATAAAAGCTTGTCGCGAGAAATTTAAACAGGAAAATCTCGCGACAAGCTTTTATATCATAAAAATGTTTAATGTAACAACATAATGGGTTTGATTTACTTCAAAATTTATTTTCTTCCTTTTAGTGCATTTAAATAAAAGCTTGTTTTCAAAAATTAATTTTTTACTTTTATTTATTTTTAAAAATATATACGACCAAAATAATAGCCATTTTCCGATTCTCACCAATTTCAATAGCATTCGGAACACCATCAAAAGACCCCGTAAAACGGGGCTACTTCAACGCCGCGGGCCTATTTGAACATGAGACGACTAATTTTTTTTGTTACTTACATTTATATTTTTATATGTATATTTGTAACCGATTATGATTTTTTACAGGTGTGAAACTAACGTAAAAAATGGTCAGAATTATCGAAGAATCCCGGGGTTAAAACCCTGTGCCAACTTTACGAGTGCTGATATGGAAAAAGCCAGAGACGAAGATAAAAGGGGATAGCTCCAAAGACGCCCGCCAAAGAATTCCAAGTGCCTCGGATGACGCTTTTACGAAGAGTCCATGGAAAGCCTACCAACCCTGTTGGACATCCGACCGTCCTTAGTAAGACCATTGTCTTTAAACAATGGTAAGACTGAAGAGGCCACCAGTCATTACCTCCTACACACAGGCCCGACGGCTTACGCGTGACGTCATCAAATCTAGGCAAAAGTTATTTACAGGCGTATATTTACATGTGCAGTTTCTTTTAAAATTTCACAGTTAAGTAGATATTTTAGATGCAAAAATGTCGAAAAATATAACAAAAACTTGTTTTTTTTTTGTAAATTTAACTTTATTTACACGTAGTTTGAAACGTAATTGGGCTAATATTACTTTAAGCGCGACTATTATGTCTGATAATGTTTTTTACTCATTTTTTTTAATTAAAAATTAAATTGCAGTTTACTTACCTTTTTCTGCATACATGAATAATATTTACGGGCTTTCGGTTAAAACAAAGCTGCGAGTCATGAACCCCGGTGTGACAGATCTTGATAATCAAAATATCGATTTCTACTAAGTCGACCAAGGTAAACCGAAAAATGTAAACCATTTTGACACCTGTCAAAACCTTGCCAATCGGCAGCACTCATCTTCTTCAGTTTTTGATATTTTCTGATATGTCATTTGATCTGTTTAACTTGTATGAAAATTTTGATTTCAAAAAATGAAAAACATGACGGAGCTGTCAGAACTTATCGTTTGTTTATAGAAGAAAAGACTGGTTCTTTTTCATTCTAAGGTAGTTTATTTATGATAAAACATGAAAAAGCTTTATACAGGTTTCAAATTTTATTTTTTTGGGTTAGATTATTTGGGTCTAATATTTATTTAGTAAAAGTATCCAGTTTCCTTTTTTTACTCAAAAGTTTATGATTATATTTAGGACAACAATTATTAAGAAGTGCATTTGAAATGCTTCTAAGAATTTTTTTTAAATATCAATTTTTAGGTAATATTTACAATGTTCAAAAGAAGTCAAAAGGCTGTTTTCATTTAGCAACTCAAAAAAATGACTTTTTATTTTAGATATCCAAAAATGTATCTTCGAACTCATTAATCAGTTTTTTAAGTATAATAATAGGCTGCTGAAACTATGTCCATAAGGGAACATAATTCATATCAAGTTCATTAAAACAGTATTTGATAATTTGAAGCAACCCATGAAGGGTATGAATTAAAGCTTAAACTTACGTCGTTTGGAAAACCGAAAACATAAAACTTTAGGCTCATTTCTATAGTTTATTACATCCTTTTTGAGGCATAATTTACATTATCACTTCCCAAAAAACTAACCGAAACCGAGAGAAAAACATACAATTAAACACGAAAAAAACTTATAAAGCGGTGCTGTAACAAGAAGTGGGTATTGGCTGTAAACAAGCTGGTCGAATGACACACATTAAGGTATGGCACAAAAGCAACCGGTCTTTAAGTTCGAAATATATGGTCTTACTTATTTAAAAATACAGCTAACAATATAAATTGTCCGCCTAAATATACAAGGAAATATTAGGTACAAGTTTCACACACTTAAAAGCACATAAATGGTTCCGATTTTAGAAAACACTAATTAGGGCAACAATTATTGTCAAATTCTCAAACTAATCGTTTTGATACAGAATAAATCGCTGACGGCGAGTTCGGACGCGGAATTCCAGTCGTCCAGCGTGAAAAGCAACGTTTAATACGGAAGTACGCGCGATAAAATAATCAATACTTTTACTGGGCTCCCACCATTTAATGGTATTCTTAAGGCAAAAGCATTTGACTAGATGATATGACGTCAACAATCTACCGAGCCACTTTTCTCCTACAATCATTGAGGCATACAAAATCAATAAAATGTATATCTTTCTTTTCCTAGCAAATGCAACACATCTCATGCAAACGTTGTATGTTGCTGTATTTGCTCTAATGAAGAAGTGGAGAGAAAATTTTGGATAAGTTGAGAAGGGAAAGCAGGTACCCCGGGTGCATCCAGTGGCGGATTTACCCTAAGGCCCGGTAGGCCCGAGCCTAGGGCGGCCAGATTTTAAGTTGGCAATAAAGTAATTTCATTATGTAGTCTATATGGTGGATGCTGAGAAAGGGGCGGCTGATAGCTTGGGGCCTAGGGCGGCCGAGACTGCAAATCCGCCACTGGGTGCATCCCCAAAACGCAATTCCCTTTATTGCTAGACAGACTATGGGTTGGAATTAGTGATATCATCAGTAAAAAAATTAGTGTCAGGCTTCAGGGTAACTGGTTTGCATCCTCCCATCCCTGCTGAGGCACTAGAGAGGATTCCTGATAGGCTAGATGGCGACGCCGACGGCGAGGAACTTGAAAGATATATCAATGCTAGTTTGAGAGAGTTATTGCAGGAACACAGAGAAAGTAGTGAGACTCATAAACGAAAAACAAGGAAAGAAAGTAAAATTTGGCAGTAACGCGTCTATTGTAAATCTTGAACAAACAGAGTTAAATGTCGAAGAGGTTGAGCTGGAAATTGCTTTTACTTCTTGAGTTATTACACCTGCATCTACCAATCAAAATGAGTTCTCTACATCCGGTCTAAACAATATCCCAAAACAACGTGTAGATTCATCTACTTGCAGAATTTGCAATATAAACTGAAAGGATTACAGGGGCAGCGTTGAATGGATCAAATATTTAAAGTGCCGTAGCTGGATTTGTGGTCCATGTAACGGAGCAAGCAAAGATCTTCACTACAGCTGCGCTCGTTACGAGGATTCAAGCGAGGAAGAGATTAGTCTAGTTTTACGATTTAAAGTGTAATTTTTTTAAAGTTCATTTTGGTTAAGAAGTTCGTTCAATTTATTCTAATTTTGAATGTATGTTCAATAAATTGCGGTTTAGTTGCTGTTCAATATTGTTTATTTTTTCAAGTTTCTATTAACACTTTTATATATTTTTTACGGCAATGACACACACACACTAGAGGGAGATCCTATGGCACAAGACGAGCAATGTGTGTGCGAAGATGTTGATTGACACGATTATTGAATAGCTGTAGATTCTAATTTGGGGGAAACAGATGTCATGAGAGTGAGTTCCACAGCCATAAATACGCTAGACAAAGGAATCCTTGTAAAGCGATATTCTGGGTGTTTCCAGTTATACAACGAACGGGTGCGCTCTTGCCGTTTTACTTATTGCTTTTTCTACCGGCCAGAAATTTCTGGAGCCACTGGGACATTGCAAAAGTTTATTCCTGATCCTTTGATTGTGTTTGGCCTTAGTTTCGTCAATCAAACGTTTGCATTCGTTTCTCTTTTGTTATGGTAACTGAAATCACTCCATTGATTGTATCTTTTTCTTACTTGGCTGAAGTCGACGTCGACTTTACCCGAATGAACGTCAGATATTCGTGAGGGCTCAGTCTGGATCACTACCCAGGAAAAAATGTGCTGAACGAGTCTAAAGAAGTTTTCATTAACTTCAATAAGTGTAAATATATCAAATTATTAACAGAGCCAGACAGTCCATATATCAATGATATAAGACAGATTTTATATTTAGGGCAAATATTTTGCCTTAGTCTCCAGGTTGGGTGATCACAATATCTGTAAAAATCAGAGAAAAATAGTTAAATATTCCCTTAGATTTATCTTTCGTGGCATTAACTTTCATAATTTAACTAACCGATAGAGGATATATTTTTGAATATTACTCTTTATTTAAATTTTTGATAGTTTTTGAGTTATTTATTTTAATTTTTTTAAAGTAGCATTTTTTAACAAAATTACCTATATTGTTATGTAAGTAACCTTGAAAATCAAATGCATTATTAAACGTTTACATCTAGACTTTTTTTTTTAATGACACTAAATCAAAATGTCATGACTCCACAATAAATGCTTATAATCATCTACAGGTCTTATTAAGATTATTAAGATGGAATATTGATATACAGAGTGTGCAATTTAACTGAAATTACTTTGCGATCTTTGAAACGACACTAACTATGAGGTCGGTCAAATTACAGGATAATTGCCTTTTTTAGGGTACATTTAATAAAATACGTTAGCGAAGTTGCCAAATTTTTCAAACATTCAGAGATATTGCAGAAAGTGCAAATATTGTCAAAAAATTTATTTTAATATCTCTTGCTATGTATGGTCTATTCTGTTGTACTCTTGCGAAACATGGACACTTCACCAAAAAAATATTGACCGCATCAGTGCATTCGAGATGTGGCTGTACAGAAGGATGCTCAAAATTCCGTCGACAAGCCGAACTTCCAACGAGAATGTACTCACCAGAATGGGGCACGATAGAGAGCTCTTAACCACCATCAAGCGCCGCAAACTGGAATACTTGGGACATGTGATGCGTGGACCACGTTATGGTCTGCTTCAGCTTATTCTGAATGGCAAGGTCGAGGGGAAAAAATGGATAGGCCGCAAAAAGCCATCTCCGACAATGGACAGGGCTAACTGCTGAGGAACTTCTTCATGCAGCCCAAGATAGAGATAGATACAAAGAAGTTGTCAATATGGGAGTCGTCAACGCTTGAGAAAGCAAGACACTGTAAGAAGAAGATGTTTTAAAGTTTAGATTTTTTTTTCATAGACATAGGCTGAAAGTTAAATTTTTTCTTCTCTGTAAAAACGTAACTAATATTTGTGTACAACATTTTACCTTGGAATATAACCGTGAATCATACAATGGTATTTATCAGCGATTCTATATAAAATATTCATTTTCTGATTCTATTCTCCATCCGGCCCCGATTTGCTTTTTAATTTGTCAAATCGAATATAACGAGCTGTATTTTTTATATTAATTACAATATAATATAAACAATGAATTAATCATTTGTTCAATAGCAACTTGAACTGCTTACTAAAACTTGATCCACATAACAAACAAAATAATAATAAACTCATTTAGGATCCATAAAACAAGAGGGTTAATTAAAATTGCCTCCCTTATTTCTTAGGCATGATCGTGCGTTTTTAAATAAGTAACAATTTTTGAATATATTTAGTGCACTAGTTAATATAAATAAAACTTTAATAATTTAAAAAATTAGTAATTTCATCGGTTCAAGGTTTAAATAAACTATTGTGTGAAGATAGGATATTAAGAAAAGTTAGGAAAGGCGATTTCGGGTATATGTGTGATTTTTAGCAAATTAATCCAAAACACAAAACGACGTACCTATTACTTCCTAACCGATCAATAAATAGCTATAAATACAAAAGCATGAATATTTACAACAATAGTTATGAAGGATAAACGCAATTGTTAATATAATCCCATTTTCGTTTAATTTATTCCATTTCTTGGTAGCAATTACCGATATAAAATCAAATCTTCATTACCGTGCGGTAGGTAACCTTGCATTTTATTTAGTCGTTAAACCTCATTAGCGCTGATTTTTAATTGATATAGATACTTAATTATTTTGCAATCTTCTAGTATTTCAATAAAAAAAATCTATGAATAAATAAATGATTCATCTCGGCGAATAGTAAAGAGTACTTTGAATTTATCATTTATCATCTAAAACAATAATATTAAAGTTTTAAATCTATTTATATAATCTCGGAAGATATTAATAATTTATAGTATTTGTCAATTTAACGTGGTTAATCTACTTAAGTATACGAATAGCAAAAATCTAAAGATATTTGTAATATTTGCCATTTAATCTGTGATTCAAAATCATGTAATTAATTAGTCAATTGATTTTTATCATATTTTATTTACTTAAAAATTAGTTACGTTATCCAGCGGGTATCTATATGCAGTGGCGTCCGGTTCATAAAAAGATGCGACAATTAATCTGTTGTTTTCATGAAATACACAAAGTAAGATTCATATAATATTGCTTTCGTGGCAGTCATACAATATTGTTGTTCCTGTCGCATGTCTTGTCACTTGTGGTTGTTTTCTTCCAGACTTTCATTTGTAACCATTTCTCGTGTACCACAATCATTATTAAATGTTGCTTTAAACTTAACGTGTCATTTCTTTTTGTTTCTTGGATCGCTCCCATGTCTTTGCTATCTTTCTACTTTTCAGTTAATTCACAATAATTTACCTTTCACCATTCTGTGGTCGCTTATCACATACAATTGATTCTAGGCTGGTGTTTATCTTTGTCATATTCTTTTATTTGGTTTGTGTCTGTGTTCTTTCAAAATTCCATTTATTATCATTGGCTGCTGCTTCTAACCCATTTCTTGTGTATTGTAATCATTATTTGTTGCTTGAAATTCATGTATTATTTCTTTTCGTTCTTTAGATCTTTACAATGCATCTTATTTTGCATTTTTAGGATTAAGGCAATATAATTCTAAAATATAAACCAAGAAATTATTAAGAAATAATGAAGCAAATAAATAAATAAAGTGTCTCACATGAGAATTGTGCTATATTATGCGTATACATCGGCATAGATGGACTTAGAAATTGGATACCAATATTTTGAATAAAATTATATAATCTTCTAAGCAATGCTGTTGGTTCTGATATATAATAGATATTTACATAAAGTTAAACCGAAATTGTGTAAAAGGAGAAGTCGCACTTGCCTAACTTCTTTCTCATAAACTTAATTAATGTCTTCTACATTTATGCAATCACTTTCTACACCACTTTCCGGATTAGGTATTTTCCCATTCCCCCCACGTATTATATCATATACCACTTGGTAATTTTTGTATGTCATGCTCTAATAAATCCCAATCAAGGTGTAAATGTGAAATGAAAATCCTGATGGATATTACAATGCCTTTTATAAAAATAAATATCCTTCTCTTTATTTTTAAATGGCTGCAAAGGATAATATCAACAGGTATAAGCGCCGCCATTCATGTGTAACTTATACGTTATGTTTAACTTAAGAGGACTAAACCGCAATTCAGTGTCAGATAGTATTTATTTATATGTCATATGCAGAAACATATACAGATTCACAGAGTCCGAATACATAGTAAGTATAACCCCAAAGATTTCCAAAATGGGTCCATTGATTTTAAGGGCATTTTATTTGGCTTATTAAGAATGAAAAAGTGCTATAAAGCTACGCCCGACTGTTTTTTGTAAGATACGCTACTGGTTTTTCGAGTTTAGCAATTTTATATAATTATAGAAGCTGCCTCTTGATTTTTGTTTATTATTTTATTCAGGTTACGTCTGAATTATTAAAAAATGTAAATTAAATTGCCTAAATATCATCTGCTAAGATGTGAAGCAATTGACAGGTTTTAATTTACATGTTTTTGATTCGAAAATGGCTCATCGCATTTAAATATAAGTCAGTCCGTTATGTTTATTGTAATATAATAATTGTTTGTTTGGGTCAGTTTGGATTAGTTTGTCTTAATAAATCTTAATCCTAAGACGCAAAAGTGGTGGATGTTTAGGAGTTTTAGCTCCAAAAAGTTGCGAGGATTGAAAAAAACCCAGACGACAGTGCAATAGGACATTTTTAGGAGAAACACTCTTTAAATACTTCTTTCTCTGTTTCGTAGATGTTAGATCAAATCAAATAAAAAACGCTTTGTTGCCATAAGAATAATATCAAATTACAAAGCTTCCATAATAATTAATGTATAAAATCTAATATATAAGCAAACACAGTCAAGGGTTAAATATAACTATAAAGAGCCAATGCACAAATAAGGAAGGGTCTCAAAGCAAGACAACCACAATTATATACCTAAATACACTACACAGAAAAAAATAGAAAACCTACAAGGCATCTTCAAAAAACTCACTTAGTTCCTATGCTTGTTGCAACAGATTTTTTTTATCAAATTTTTGAATATCCTCTCATTTGGTGCATCCCTAGCCGCTTGAGGTAGGTGATTATATATTCTTTTCACCTTCATGGATGTGAGAGTTCTTAGTTAGTGTGAATTTTGGCACAGGTAAGGACAAGTGATTATTACACCTAGTTTCATATTTATGTATGATGCCCCTAAATCGTTTATAAATAAGAAGAGCCGTCTCCATTATTAATATATATGGCAATGTCAAAATGTATTGTTCAATGAACAGTGGTCTACAGTATACAGTGAGCTATGGAAGACCTTACAAATACTTATACCGAATGGCCCTCTATTGGAGCACAAACACAGAATTAAACAAAGTCAGGCTACATAACCCCCAAAACTGTATGCTATACCTCAAATGGGATTCGATAAGGCAAGAATAGACAATTCTTGCCATGGTACTACGCAGCTCATTCGAAACAATTCGCAGAGCATAGCAGCCAGAAGCTATCTTCGAATTCAGATTATATTATGTTCGCTGAATTTTGATTTATTGTCTATCCAGAGACCCAAAAACATTAAACAGCTTTTATTTGCAACAGGAAAATGAATGCCATCTGTCAAGTCAAACTTAAAGGTGAGAATGTTGGATTTAGTAAAATTAAAACTAAGATAGTTGGCACTGCACCAGTCCCGATCTTCCCCCAAGTCAAGAGACACAGTGTGGATCAGAACATCAACATATCTGCCCAAGAACAGAATTGAGGTGTCATCGGCAAATAAAGTAAGCCTGCCTTGTATTGAATTTTCGCTTCAAAATCCACGACAAATTCGTGCGAAGCCACGGCTATCAAAAATGTCCGGAAATTTCGGATTTTTATACAAATTTGTCATTTAAAATTGTTTTTAAACGGATTTTAGGCGATAAAAAGGCATAATATTTTAAATTAAACGAACTGTCAAAAGTATTATTCAGATGTCCAGACGTTTAAAACAATATTTAGTCATGGCCCTCTTCTAAAATTTGCAAAATTTGGTTATTGACTTTCCCAAATCAAAGGATGCCGCCGCAAGATGAATAGCTGGTAGTGAATAAGCTGTGCTAGAAGTACTAGTTATATTTTTCAAAAAGTGTTGAGACCCTTAAACGTTCGTTGCGTGTCTAACGCCTACAAAATAAAATCTTTTTTCATGTAAAATCACTTAGTCTTGCGCATAAAATTATACATTATTTAAAATACTATTTATTAAATGGGCATTAGAATATGTACGTGCCTAACAACCATATGCCTTTAATTATTGTAATTGATATAGCATTCGAGCGGATTTTTATATTCTACAATTCTACATAATAATCAGCGATTCAAGCGAAAATAACATAAATAGTGGCAATCAGATAAAGTTTTTATAATAT
Source organism: Pissodes strobi (assembly GCA_016904865.1). Lineage (NCBI taxonomy): Eukaryota > Metazoa > Arthropoda > Insecta > Coleoptera > Curculionidae > Pissodes > Pissodes strobi. Next base: position 233,392 of record MU182928.1, read on the forward strand.
TATAGAAATAACTTGCTATGCTAATGCAGATACATTAATCCCACTGGGGATGATTAGCTATTGGTATAATGGTAGAGATTAAGAATATGTTAAAGGAGTAAAAGAGTATTGAGAATTTCATTACTTTAATATTTAAATGATAATAGAGATTTTAATATATTTTTAGTAAATGTGTTGTGCTTCGGAATATTACCAGTCATATTATTTACAAAATAGGCAAAAGCTTAACTAAAATGTGATACCAAATAATAAATTTTATTAATTGGAGACGAGAACAGGCCAATTCGTAGCACCGCACCGAGACTTTTAAGCTCCATATTGATCAAGAGTCAAAGGTGGTGAGAAGTAAGGTAGCGAGAGTATTGACAACACAAATCGACCAGTAAAATGTAAAGAAACTGAATGCCTCAAGGGTATTCTTCAAATCTGTAAAATTAAAGGATGTTATGTCATTTATAACACTACCTTAGTTTATTACTTCAACATTTGCTCCTCTATTTCCGGCATACAGAACTTGGTCTAATAAGGAAGATCAATGATATTTGTGGTGGTGTGCGTATCCCAAATACCATATTGTGGATGCTGAATAGGCGCACGTTCTCAATGTCCTGGGGCTCGATTTACAGGTACAGTAATATTCTTGTTGTGATCTATTATTATAATGTATCAATAGTAAAATTTACGCAAATACAATCGCAGTCTTAGCACGATAGGGTAAATTAGAGAGGAATCAACTTGAAGTTGACTATTGATAGGCTCCCTGCGCTGTACACCTTGGATGTACGAATGAGCAAGATTAAATTGATAAACAAACTTTCTAATATCTCTTCCGCTCAATGGACACTTGGTTTTTCAATTAATATGGGTTTTCGAAATATATTTATAATTGCCCCAACAATTCTGTAGAAATCAACCAAATGATTTACATGTGCAGTTGGAAGAGTTTTATTAAGAAACCTGAAAATATATTTCATATGTCCATTCCGTAACTTCATAATCAATCTGGGTTCGTGATAAATTGATCTTTTCTATGGATGGCTCAAAGTTGACTGGACATTCTAGCATCGATTCCCAGATCTTCCAACATTGGCAATGCAATGCGTCTCTATATTTTATTTATTTCACTTCAATAATAGATCCGTACATATTTACTATAGTGAAAGAAGAAAAAAAGAACATAAATCCACTCTTTTTTAAAGAAAACCTTACGGTCGAACGCTACCTAAATTTTCTAACATTTGACCTAATACTTTCTCAAGCTGTGATTTTCCTTAATGAAATAGAACCAGATAAAAGGCACATTAAAGTAGGCGTGCCACAGGAAAAAGTGCTTTCACCTCAGCTCTTTAGTCATTAAATCGAAATCACACCGAGTGAAAGTGTAAAGTATCTAGGGATAGTCTTCGACAGAAAGCTGAACTTCTTCAAGCATATTTCAGCGGTTCATGCAAAAATGTAGCCATTCGCAAAATCCTAAATCTATTGGTCGCTACGAGATCAAATCTCAGACCGGCAAATGAGCTAACGGTATATAGGTCCATGATAAGGCCAGCACTACTCTACGGAGCCCCTGTCTGGTGATCAACGGAAAATTGTCATATTAAGCGTATCCAGACAATACAAAATAAATATTTGAGATCCGCGTTCTCATTGACGGTCTTCGATCGTGTCAGAACTGAAGATTTGCATGCAATGGCTAAGATCGAATACATCGATCAAAACATAGACAAAGTAGCCAGCAAATTCTTTGAGTTCAGAGTTCGGGGATCGCCAATCTCGAATCTCGAATATAAAATATAATATAAGAGTGAATATCGCGCTAAAGAAGCAGCTGCAAAATCGACGTTTGAATGCTGTAAAACCAAGAAATTTTCAAGTTTAGTTTGTGTAAAATGTGGTAAAGTGTTCCAACGCGATGTGTTTGTGTTGACCATAGCCATAGCTTAACCTCCATTGACCTTGATGGGGGCGAATCAGAAAAAAATAGGCTGCTTAATGAAATTATAGTGGGCCTAAAAGAGAAAAATGCTTTGCTAGAAGAAAACAAAAAACCTATTGGAAGAAAAATTTTGTAATATTTCGAAGAATTGTGTAACAAGTGTTGCAATTGCAGAAAAACCCACAAAAAAGCGTAAAAAATCGCCAGTGAAGATTGACATTGTTCACAATGACAAAGTTGAAACGAAGAATACAGAAGATAACAAAACATGTGATAAAAATCAGACAGAAGCAGAGGTTTGCAGTATCGAAATCCTTGAATTCAGAAATCTTGATGTGAGTAGGCCAACCGTTCGACGCACATCAGTATCAGTAGTTCAAATGGAGCCGACAAATGACGGATCGATCAACCAAGAAAATGACCTTAACCGTACTCTCGCTGATAACGAAAACAGTGATGAGAAGGAAGATGATGCGGCAGAAAATAAAAATAAAGACGAACCTTGAATTACGGTGGAAAGAAAGAAAAAGCAGTCAATCCATAAGCGTCCTACACCCAAGAGGGGCACCAGAGAAGCTGATGATGACCTACAAGTCGCTCCCAGAGTTGGATGGTTGCTTATATCAGGCTTTGACCCTGAACTCAAAGCTGAGCCAAATACAGATTACCTAAGCAAACAAGGTGTTTTTAGCTGCATCTGTGAAAAAATGCGCACAATAAAGGACAGAGACAAGAGCTCTTTTCGTCTTGGAGTTCCGGAAGAATTCTTCCGGAATGTAAATAATGGTGCAATGTGGCCAGTAGGAGTCATCATTAATTATTTTATGAATATCCAGAGCCGGATTAAAACCGGACAACAGAACAGAAACCACGGAGCCCTACCAACAGTACCAACAGTGGAACTGTAAAGGTGAATGCTGGAAAGAAAAATAATTTCAAGATCCTACATGGAAATGTACAAAGCATGCGGAACAAAATCCTAGACTTTGAGGTAATTCTTGAAGAGAGTAAAACAGATTGCTTTTGCGTTAACGAACACTGGTTTACACCTGATGAGTTTAATGTCTCACTATTAAATGGCTACTTACCCGCTGCGGGTTTTTGCAGGTCGGATGGGACTCGGGGAGGTGTGGGTGTCTATTTAAAGAAAAACATCAGCTTTCATGACCTTAACTTGGCCCGGTTCTCTGAAGAGGCCCACTGTGAGGCTGCGGGTGTCTTTTTAATTTCTTTAGATACATTAGTCATTATTGTTTATAGATGGCCTAGTGGTGATTTTGGTAGATTTATGGATATTATGTCACAAATTCTTGACTCTCTTAATGTTTCTATTAATGGGTGATTTTAATGTACATTTTCAGAAGGGTAATGACCAAAAAACACTACAACTTAGGGAATTGCTTTTTTCTTATGGTCTCTCAGAAACCGTTGAATTCAACACAAGACAGAATGCATGCCTGGATAATGTGTTTGCTGGTATTCTATCAGGGAAATATTCGGGCGAACCACATGTATGCACTCTCTGATCACCTGGGTGTTATCTTTAGCTATGATACATCAGCACCTTCTCCGGCACCAGCACTAGAGTGAACTACAGGCCAATAACCGAACAAGGTCTGTTTAGGCTGTACAATACTGTTGAGTCAGCTGATTGGAGCTTTATTGCTGGAGCTGTGGAGAGTGTGGATAAAAAAAGTGAAACTTTCATAAGATGCCGTTGAAACAAGCTTTCCACTTAAGTCTGGGATGACCAATCAGTGTCCTAGACGGGTGAATTGGTTTATTAAAATTGGTTTTGGTAATCTGAGAGATATGAGCGAGCGGCTTCATATGCTCACTACGATTAACAAATAAAACCCTGTTTTGATCCCAAAACATCTAGTTTGTGATTATAGAAGTCGGTATAGGTTAGAACTGTCCAAGTATAAAAAAGCGCCCATGACAGGTATATAAATAGGGCCTCTAACAAACCATGTGCCATGCGGGAAATAATAAAAACTGAAGAAATGAACAAAAAACAACATGCCTGCCTGGATGGTGCGAGATAAGATAGGTTGTTTAACGAATTCCAATAGCAAGGACTGTTACAATATGAACACAAAACTTGTTAAAACCTTTAAAAATATTATATTCATTGACCAACCTGTTAAACCAGTGCATATCCCGTAATTCATTTCCTTAGGCATTAAAAATCGCTAAAGTTGTGCCAATCTATAAAAACAAAGGCTCGATAGAAGACCAAACAAATTATCGGCCTATTTCTCCTCTCCCTATTTTTTCAAAAAATCTAGAATCCCTAATGAAGGGCCAGATTAATCCCCATTTTGAAAATAACGACATTTTAGCACACAATTTCAATTTGGTTTTAGAAATAAACGCTCCACTACACTAGCCATAAATGGGTTGACTGAATATGTCACTGAAAGTTTGGATGGGGGGTTGGACACCTAAGCCTCATTTTTCGACTTAACAAAGGCTTTTGATTGTGGCTCATTTGAGATTTTACTGCATAAGCTTACATACTATAAATTTAACCCTAAAAGTATAGCCTTTGTTGATTCATATCTATCTAATCGATTGCACTATGTCAGTTGCGGTGGGGGAGTCTCACAAAAACAAACCATCAAACACGGAGTTCCGCAAGATTCTGTCCTAGGCCCCTTACTATTTTTAATATACATTAATGACCTGCTAAGCTGTGCTGATAACCCAAAGCTAGTTCTATTTGCAGATGATACAACCAGCCTGCATCAGTATCGTCCCTCTGAACCCATAACGGATATTGCCTCAGAAAGGCAACTACACCTAAAAAATTAGTTTCAATCCAACAAACTGAGTCTGAATAATACTTAAACACAGAACATGAACTTTTCTCTCAAGACTTCATAACCTGACCTCCCCCTGAGCAATTCTGTTAAGTTTCTGGGTGTATATCTGGACCCAGGTTTGACATGGGTAGAGCATCACACTTATGTCAGCATATCATGGCTATTTCTGCTATGCTATGTCTTATGCGATATTAACTTGGGGCCACCCAGCACACATGCTTAAAATAATTAAGCTGCAACGTAGATGTGTGCGTGATATCGCGACTGTTGTCGTCATTATTTATCAGAGCTACGGATACTTACCCTCTCTTGTATTTTCATCTTTCAATGTCTATCCTACCTTACCCAGAGTATCAGTAAATATATTAAACATAGCGACATGCATAGCTATCCTACTACTTGTGCAGCCCTTTCATAGACTTGCAAGGATCTGGCTATTCTGCTGTATCATTTTTTAATGTCCTACCTTTGAGCATCAGGGAATTACCAGAGAGAAACTTCTTAATTATAATAAAAAAATATTTAATAAAAAAATCTTTTTACTCTCGCGTCGAAAACCTTAACAACGATTTTATTGACTTAATTGTATAATAGTAATTGTGATATTTCAATGTTATGTATCTTTAATAATGTGTTTAGTAGTTTGTTGATAGTGTATATTGTTGTTGTACCTATGATTTTAGACCATGACTGTCCAATTATTATTATACACTTAGTATTTATTTCATGTCTTTCAATATAGTTTTTTTTTAATATATACTATTTTCGAACAGAAATTTGGTTTTTAATATGTTAAGATTTGAGATTCTAATATGTTTAAATTTCTAGATTTATCATTTTATATTTTATACCTAGTGACTTGTAAAGACCCTGTGTGTATTATTACCAATAAATATCTATCTATCTATCTATCTATCCAAGGAAGGATGATGTAAGAGTGCCGAGGCACTAGCATCAAGAGAAGATGGTGTTTTTTAGTGTGTATGCCCAGAGTGGCGAGTCCCACACTCCCCTCACCCGAGGGGGAGCGTAAGAGGGCATTTTTACACCTCACCCCACCAATAAAAAAATCGCTGCAGTATGAAACAAACCGATGGAACACTATGACCGTAGTTTGAGCTTGGTCCGTACCGCTAAAATCCCACTCCCGGAGCTAGAAACAGTTTAACTGTTTTCGACAATATTGTATATACGCATTTTACTCTTATTTTGAACATAATTTTATTTATAATTTTGTCCGATTTAACGTGAAGTAGGGTTTTTAACAATTTTTTCCGTTCATTCTCTACTCTAACACACTTCTGGAACAAAAGACACTATCTTCTACTACTGCATCCATTAGGAAACCAATAACTTGAGCACGATTGAGGTGCGATGCCCAAGTAATCTGAGATCCCTGATTGTTATTGCCGCTGACTGCCGTTGGATAGGCCCGACCAAAGAATATTCTATCGTAGTAGAATATTCTTTGGCCCGACACACCAGCCCCCGTTTCATAGGTGTTTGTAAACGCGGGTTACAATACATATAGCTGTAGACAATAGAAGTATCCGCGAGGCAAATATATACCAATAACGTTAGATCGAGGCCTCCAAAATTCTCTAATTTTGCAAATAGATGTTGTTATTATTGTTATTATTAGAACCAGATACGCCGAATGAAGGAATTTTTTTCCAACAAGATGGCGCTCCCACACATTTTGGTGCTAATGTTAGAAGATACTTTAGATGAAGTATTTCCAAATCGGTGGATTGGTAGCGGGGTACAGTTGAACGACCGCCCAGATTCCTCAACTTGACATCACTGGATTCTTTTCTTTGGGAATATTTAGAAGAAAGAGTTTACTATGCTATGCCGGAAAATATTAAAGAACAAAATTATTACATAATTTACCAGCTGAAGTCATTCAGAATACCGTGACAGCCTTTATACAATGGTATCACCTTGTACAACGCCAAGCAGCGAATGGGGGCCATTTCAGCATTTGCGACATTGAGTCACCTGTAGATGTGTTAGAATAATAACTTTCTAAAGTAGTTGTTTCAATTTCTAAATGAATTAAAACACAAAACTATTTTTGAAAAAAGCAGGTTATTGAAAACATAAAACTTGCTTATTTGATATGGCTGAATTTTGTTTTTCATAAGCTTTTCAACAAGCCCCTACAAGACATATATCCGTTTGAAGAAGGAGTTAGGGTAGCTGAGAGTTAGGGAGTTGAAAAAAAAATAATTATGAAGTGTTTCAGCGTTTTAAAGAAATACTCGCTCAAAAATTATGAATTTTATTCCAGGCTTTTGGCCATAGCAGTATTTGTCAGTATGAATGAGTTATGAGTCAATATTTTCATATTCAGCATAAGTATGAGAATGAGCCACGTATTTTTTTGACACAACATTCACAAAAATGTTTTCCCGCCGAACTAGGCTATTTTTTTAAACATTATCAACGAAATTCCTTTTTCCGAAAAAAATTCCATCGTACGTCTTTGAGGCATGCTTATAACTCTCTTAGTAATACGTAACCGAGTTCAACAGATATAAATTCGCATTTAACCCTGATCCACTAAAACGTCAGACAGTCGAAGAAAAAATATAAAGAATGTAACAACATAAAAGTAATTGCATCAACGTCCTTTGTTCATTTCAATTGATTTGTCTGCTTGGAAAATGAATACAAGTTCGTCTACATTTATGTGATTAAACTACACTATACTTGTTGATAATAATACGTTCTTTTATTATAGCAAAACAGTTCGTTTTTTGCCGAATGTAAATTAATATTTCTTTTTCTATAGTGGTTAAGAAATTAATTAAACATTTAAATATGAAACTGAAAAAATCATATAGATTGCCTTATTTCTTTGGTAAATCTATATTGTTCAAAGTAGGTGTAGGTTACCGGTTGAAATTGAAAACGTATCAAACCATATTGCACAAGACTGGAAAAAGTATATGTAATAAAGCTTATTTAAATAGATCAGAAGAAGTTTGGCATTGTTTACGCGGTATTAAGAGGTGATACATATAATATATTGGGTAACCAATTACCTTGAAATGTTTTTGTTAGATAATTTATTAAAAGAGCGGTATATCCTATCGTATCTATACGATCAAGTAATTAGGTGGGTGATTTACTCACGTAAGATAAATATACCTGATAAATTGAAGTACTGATGAACAAAAAATATTAGCAGTATAGTGCCAATTTTATATAATTAAGGTAATCCTTGGAGAATTTATTTCATGATCATGATGATCAAAAAAATGTAAATTCAAAACTTTTAGGGATTTAACAAGATCCACAAGAAACAATTTAATTTTTTTAAATTATATCCGAAATTTTAAACATATTTTATACAAGGTGTCTTTTGAAAATGTATCACCCCCAATATATTATATTATTATCTGGAGCGAGGGGCGGTTCACCCACCAAAATTTGAACATCGATTTCGAAAATCGTAAGGATTTCGACAATTTTTAAGGGATTTCGGGATTTTATTGAGCCGAGCCGGTCGTATTGGCCGGTAGTGAATGTGTTACAAATGTGCTTGATCTAGTTATATTTATGCATGCTCAATGATTAAAAACTAACTAAACCCCCAGTTAAAATCGATACACCATAAAACGTAATTTTATATTCAACAAAGCTCAATATAGCAATAGCAAAGAATATTCTTTGGCAATAGATAAATATTGCTATTAGCGTGTGGGCCATTGTTTCTAAATTTTTTTACATACCCCCCTATTTTCGGTCGTAGAACTCGATGCCAAATATTTTTTGTCGGTTTTGCGGAAAAATAGATTTTCAATTTTCCAGTTACTGAAACTATCGCCGATCTTGACGAAATTTGGCATCATAGTAGATTTTGGGATGCTCATCACGTTAATTCGATCGGGAAACGTTTCGTTCTCGAGATATTCATCCTCAAATTTGAAAACCATTTTGTCACGGTTTTCCCCTCTTTTATTTGAAATCAACACATTTGACTCACTTTATACGTTTAAATGATTGATAAAGTGCTTAAAACATCTTGGTGTTCGTTCAAAGAACGGAACATCACGAAAAAAACGGTTTTTAAATTTAATCATCATAATCATAATCATATTTATTTGGTGCTTCTATACAGTAGTACTTACACAAATGTGACAACAGTAAAATCCTTAAATAATACACCTACAATACAGCACACACACAATAGTGATTTAAAGAACATACATGTAGCAAAATGTCATTAAAAGTTAAAAGTTAAATCATCAAAAACACAACAGTTAAAATATTAAAATACAACAAATTTGAAATGTAAAACACAAAGTACAGGAAAACAAATTTGCAAAATTAAAAGGTAAAACCCAAAAATTCCTCAAGTGAGTAAAAGGCATTTTGAATCAGCAGTCTCTTTACAGTTGTCTTAAATTTTACAAGTGAGAGTTCTCGAATGCCGTCCGGCAGCCTATTGAAAAATCTAGAAGCAAGACACCCTGGGCCATTCTGACAACGTTTCAAACGATGGTATATAGAAACTAAATCCATTTTAGTCCTAGTATTGTGGTGGTGCAAGTCCTGATGCACTGCATAAGAGTGTATGTTCTTTCTGATATGCAACAGGTTTTCCAAAATATATGCAGATGGAAAAGTCAGTATTCGGTGTTCCTTGAATGCGTCCCTGCAATCAGCCCTATAGGTGAGGCCAGGGATCAATCTTACCTCCTTTTTCTGAAGCCTGAATATGAGAGCTCCCCCACTTGCATGACCCCATGTCAGTATTGCGTATGTAATATGACTATGCAAGAGATAAAAAGTGCCTGAGCACCTCATTCGTAACGCAATGTGACAAAGTATTTAGCATGAAGATGTTGGAGCTGAGTTTCCTAGTCAAAAAGTCTATATGGGACTTCCAAGTCAACCTAGGGTCAAGATGTACTCCCAAAAATCTAACCGACCTGTTCACCTGTTCCGTCTTTAACGCATTTAGAAAAAGTTGGTTTGCAGCAAACCAGTCCACAGCCCTCGACCGAGGCCCCGCAGCCCCTGTCAGCCATTCCTCTCGATTTTCTGCGGTACCTGATATCGTGGTGTCGTCTGCAAACAGAGTAAACCTTGCTAGTCGATCAGCATGAGGTAAATCATTGATGTATATTAAAAAGAGCAGAGGTCCCAAGACAGACCTCTGTGGGACCCCAACACTGACTGTTCTCTCATTAGACTGCTCACCACCCACCGACACAGCTTGGAATCTGTTGCTAAGAAAGGATTTAACAATTGCCAGGCTATCTGGATGAAAGTTATAAATATTTAGTTTATTAAGTAGCAGGTCATGCGGGACACAGTCGAAGGCCTTATTAAGGTCACAGAAGGTTTTAGTCAAGAAACTTTTATCCTCAAAAGCCCCCAGTACGTCCGCCACGAGGTCCAGTATTCCCAGAGATGTACCCCGATCCCTGCGAAAGCCAAACTGAGAGTCTGTGAAGATACAGTGTGATTCAAAAAATTAACATATCCTTAGGGCCACACTCACAATTAAAAAATTGGAGTCACAACTGCTTTTTTAGTATGCCTCGAAATATATACTTTCTAAAGCATAGGTTGATGAGCCTCGCTAATGGTATCAGAATTATATCAATGATACTCTTAAGAAGAAGAACACTAAAACCATGCATGTCTCTACTGCTCTTGCTCTCCAGAGAAGCTCACACATCCCTTGCCTGAACGAAATTCACTTCCTCAAACCTGAATTTCTACTCTGGTATGTTACCTACCATTTGTGTAGTCTGGATTGGATCTACTTCAGTCAACCTGATATTCTTTTGTATACAGTGTGTCCCGCTTTTCATAAATCCACCCTAATATCTCAGTTATTAATAATGCCATTTTCTTCAAATTTGGGTGGTAATTGTATGTTGGAGAAGATTATTTGCCTGTTTCTTGGCATCTTTTATTGCATCTTTATAAAGATATTTGAAGGACTTTATTCTCTCCTGCAGATGAGAAGATGGAAAATTCCTAATCATGTCATGGAGAAGGTGTAGATGGTTACGCATATTCTTTAGATCGCCATTAAACCAGTTTATTTTATGATTTGTATGATTTTTTACGATATATGTTTTTTCAGGAAATGCCTGATCAAATGCAACCTTCAGTTTATCTATAAAAATGGAAAATTGTGTGACATTTAAGTCTGAATTACTTACAAAGGAAAAGTCCGTTCTCTTGACAATATCAAAAAATTTCAACTTACCCTCCTCAGTTAGTGGCCTCAGAACCCGTTTAATGGGCACATTATCCTGAGGGATGGTGAGAGAAGCGACCTCCAGTAACTGGCCATAATGATCCGAGAGGTCAGTCGCTAGCGTGTCCGATGCCCAGCCATCAGCACTAGAGTTCAGAAACACATTGTCCAGATAATTGTTGCCTCTGGTGGCTTCAGGTATTGTTGAAAAAAGGCCATATGAGCTCAGTAGATTACAGAGATCAGTGCATTCCTTCTCTCCCGCGCCAAACCGGACATTGAAATCACCAGCCAACACAACCTTACCTCTCACATCAAAGATGTTTAAAATGCATTCCAAATTGTCTAAAAATGTGCCAAACAGCCCGAGGGGGACCTATAGATAGCTAGAACGTTGATATTTACACCCTTAACGAATACACCCGAAACCTCTATACGCTTTTCAATATTAAAGATATTAAAATCGTCCAATACCCTATATTCAAAACGGGGCGACCGACAGTAGGACTGCTGATCCTTCGCCCCTGTGATGAGACCTACTAAATACATTGGCAGTGGTGAAATTATTGATTCTCAGGTCAGTAGCTTCCTCATTTGATAAACAATGCTCGGTAAAGCATATTATATCGAAATCCTTGTCAGCTAAAAACGCCTCCACTTCATTGATTTTATTTCTTATGGACTGAGTGTTCAGATGAAATATCTTCAATTTAACCTGGGGTCCACAGTTTGCTTTAGTGGGCCCCGGCGTTGCAGGTTGAGAAAATGGTTTATGAGTACTCCCGCTGGCCAGACATCGGTTGACATCAGTGCTTCTTTTATCTGCCTTGGTACACCCAATTTTGCTTCTATGTTTATCCTTCTTAGTAATAATTTTCTCGCAGGTGCAGTCAGCTCCGAGATTCAAACTTTCAACTCACGATCTGGTCCACTTGTGTTTTGGGATCCAAGCCAGAAATAAAAACCCAAGCTTGATTTGAGTTTCTATTTTGAGTAACGGTGAGACCGTTTACACTTTTTCCGCTTCCTGGGATTTGGGATTGGTTCAGGCCTGGATATAGTTTTCTTTGCCAGCTCCAGATCTTGAATTACGTTTTACAAGAGTCCAGGCGTTATCCTGTGTTTGGGACCCATCCAGTGGCAGGGCTGCAGCATCTTTTTCACATAAAATTTTTTGTCTTTAAGATTTTGATATGAAGTTATAGTAGACTCCTTGTCAAATTCTTTCTCCTTTCCAGCAGTATGGATTTTCTCTCCTTGGATGTCTTGGTTGTCACTGTTATCAGTGATGTTTCTATAGGGCAGTGTTTCCGCATCGCATTGTTGAAATTTGAGGATTAATATCTCGAGAACTAAACGTCGCCCGATCGAATTGACTTCAGATTCGTGAAGAGGATCGCAAAATCTACCATGATGCCAAATTTCGTCAAGATCGACGATAGTTTCATAAATGGGAAAATTAAAAATCTATTTTTTCGGATAAACGGAAAAAACCTCAAAAACCCAAAAATAGGGCATATCCAAAAAAAAATTCTCAAAAAACAGTCCACAAGCTAAAAATTACCAACAAAAATTTAAGAAGCCATTTTTATATTATCAGAAGAAAAAAAGTGTACTGGGCATATAAGGTCACAAGGGTATTGACTTCATATCCTGTAAACTATGTTTAATTTGTTAAGCAATACACAATATATTGCAATTGCCCAGCACAGCTTTTTGACGATTATTATTACATTAGGTAATCAGGTTATTGTTTAATTATTATAAGATTGCATACTGTGCATTTTGGCCAGCATATACGAATATTAAATTATAACAAAGATAGTTTTATCGAAGCTTTCGTGATGTTCTTAATTCTCCTCAACCTATGAGAACCAAGCTGATTACATGGCGATCCTGCCAGCGGCGTTCGTGTGTCCTTAAGATGTTGTAAAGTCGTTGCTTGAATTCAAACAATGGTAAAGTAAAGTAATGATGAAGTTATTGTGATTGTGTCAAGAAAATGGGGAAAACTCAGTCAAAAGAAGAAGTTATAATTGCACAAGCTGGAAACAGTGGTGGACAAACGACAACTCAAGAATCCAGCAGGGGCGTCTCCCTCCATGAAGTGCTTGCATTAATGGTAGGTGGCATAATTGTTACTGTTTGGGTGATTTACTGTTGCCTGCGGACAAAAAAGAAACTAGAAAGAAAAATAAGGCGTGAAATAAGAAGAAGTCAAGAACTTGTATAAGAAAAACTCATCCTGACGATATATATGGGTCGATTCCAAAATCGATCCCATCAGGGAACTTCAACCAGTGGTACCCAAACCGGGGCTGGCATCGATGGAACGGGCTAGTTGTGGGCGCAATGCCGCTAGTTCGCAACGTTGGACACGTCAGCTTCTAGGACCACTCCCGAGGCAAAACTTCTGTAGCGGATAGCGGATTATATAATATTAAGGTAAATGAGTAGTGTAGGATTAAGTGATTTTAAAGAACTATACGCATCCGTGCATAAGTTTTGTAGTAACATTGTTAAAGAACCTACCGAGAGAAGGGTAAATTTAGAAAGAGTACATAAATTGTTGTTAGAGATCGGTATATTAGAAGATAATTTCAGTACTTTAAAATTAGAATTTGGTAAAATTGAAAGAGATTCAGCGGAGCAGCAAGCAGCTTCTAAATATATCAAAGAAATCGGGAAAATTCTTTATAATTGTAGACATATACTATTAGAGAGGTTAAGCGTTATAGTAGAAGGTAAGGAAAGTGAAGAGGTATTAGACATTGTACAAGGTGATAAAAGTTTAAATATGACTGAAAAATTTGACTTGAGAACAGCTGCATCCTTGTTGCCGTGTATTGATGGTAATGAGGATACAACTAATCAACTAATTGACTCTATTCAACTTTATAGCGAACTGCTGAATGACGATGGTAAAACACATTTAATAAATTACGTTCTGAAAACTAGATTATCGCGTAGTGCAAAACTACGGCTAGAAAATACTTACAATACAATTGACCACTTACTAGCTGATATAAAAACACATTTACTTACAAAAAAATCTGCAGCTGCGTTAGCAACTGAATTACATAATATTAGACAAGACGGGAAGACAATTGACGACTACGCAAAACAGATAGAAGAATTATTTCTCAATTTAACTATAGCTCAAGCAAATGGCAATGATAGAAACATTACAATTCTTAGAGATGTCAACGAAAAACTTGCAATTAATGCCTTTTCCAGTGGACTAAAAAATACTGAACTGCGAACAATAGTAAAAGCTAGGGACTATTCCACACTAAAAGACGCTATAGTAGGCGCAAAAGATGAAGAAAAACTTAAGTTCTCAAATTCTAGTATGTCTGTATTTCATATGAGACAGAATAATAATAATTCGAATAGATTTAACAATTACGGTGGTCGTGGAAGAGGTTTCTCAAATAGATTTAATAACAATCGAGGTAGACCTTTTAATAATAATACTAGGTCGGGCAGTATAAATCCGAGAAATTTTAATAACAATAATTTCCGTAGACTAGGTCGGGGCTCCCGTGGAAGTCGTTCGTATTTTCGTGGCCATCAGCAAAATCGTAATATGGGTCAACAGAGATCTTATTTTACAGACGTAAGTGGATCAAATTATAACAATCCAAACCTTATGTCAAACGAAATTCCGTACGCAGAAAATTCAAATATAAACCCGGGAATAAGCGGAATAGAGCAGAATAGGCGGTTTTTTCGTTCCTAACAATAAGTGTAAAAATTTAGAAGAACATGTAGTTTTAAGCTTAAATGGTATGAATTTTATTCAGGTGCATTACGAAATGCAAGATATGCTATTTTTAATAGACACCGGAGCTAGTATTAGTGTATTTTTTTCAGATTACTTAAGAAAAGGTGAATATGTTGATACATCAAAAAAGGTAAAAATAATGGGTATAAGCGGTTCTACATTTTCCCTAGGCGCAACAAATGTTCGATTTTCGCTAAATAATATTGAAATTGAACACGAATATTTAGTACTTAATAAATTTAATTCAGGTATACAGGGTGTACGAGGTTCAGATTTTTTTTTCGAAATACGGAGCAAGCATAAATTACGAGACATAAATATTTTCTTTTTGGGTTAACGATAACAAGGTATCGGTACCTATGATGTCGAATTTCGATGATTATATTTCAATACCACCTAGAAGCGAAATAGTAAAATACTGCTTAGCCGATCGTACCAGTGACTGTGTTATTTCTTCTGAGGAGTTGTGTGAGGGTGTGTTCGTTGCAGGTGTTATAGCGAGACCGGAGAATGGAAGAATTGCCGTGAGATTTCTGAATGTAAATGACCGCGAAATTAAGGTTAAAAATTTCACACCTAGATTAGAACCTATTGAGAATTATCAAATCTATAACTTTAACTAAAAGGATAATTTATCTGTAGAACGCGTAGATAAAGTCTTAGATCTAATAGAC
Organism: Pissodes strobi; assembly: GCA_016904865.1. Classification (NCBI taxonomy): domain Eukaryota; kingdom Metazoa; phylum Arthropoda; class Insecta; order Coleoptera; family Curculionidae; genus Pissodes; species Pissodes strobi. The sequence continues at coordinate 248,849 of MU182928.1, forward strand.
ACGTCGTCGCTAAACAACGAAGAAAAACTTTCAATCGAAAAACTATGCGCAAAATATGCAGACGTCTTTCACTTAGAGGGCGATTCTCTTACGGTTACTAATCTTTACCAACAGAGACTACAGCTCAAAGAAAACGCGGTTCCAGTTTATGTAAAACCTTATAGGCTTCCCCAGGCTCAAAAGTCAGAGATACATAGGCAGGTTTATAAAATGCTTGACGAGGGTATTATTGAAGAGGCTAAGTGCGAATGGTCTTCACCCCTTTTAATCGTACCTAAAAAAGCTACTAATGGCGAAAGGAAATGGAGAGTCGTTATTGACTACAGACTCGTAAACCGTCAATTAAAGGATGAAAAAATGCCTCTACCTTGCATCTCTGAAATATTAGACTCACTATCAGGAGCATTGTACTTTTCTCATCTCGATTTATCTCAAGGATACTACCAAGTCGAGTTACATAAAGATAGTAGGCCTTACACAGCATTTACTACTAATGAGGGTCAGTTTCAAATGAGAAGGTTACCTATGGGTTTAAAAATTAGTCCAAGTGCATTTTCTAGACTCATGACTGTTGCATTTTCTGGGTTAAATTATGAGTCTTGTTTTATTTATTTGGACGACCTAATAATATTCGGGAACTCATTACAACAACATAATAAAAATCTTGTTAAAGTTTTACAAAGACTTAGAGAAGTAAATTTGAAATTAAACCCTAATAAATGTGATTTTCTTAAAAAACAAATTTTATATTTAGGCCATGTGATTTCTTCAGATGGAATTTCTCCAGATCCCGAAAAATCCAGAGTGATAGCTAAATATCCAATACCTAGAAACGCTGATGAAGCTAAACGGTTCGTTGCATTTGCAAATTATTATCGAAAATTTATAAGTAATTTTGCACAAATAGCTCAACCTCTTAATGAATTATCGCGGAAAGGAATAAACTTTAATTGGACAGGCAAGTGTCAAACAGCATTTGATATTTTAAAAAAGGCACTTATAAATCCACCTGTATTACAATATCCAAATTTTTCAGAAAATAATACATTCATTCTTAAAACAGATGCTAGTGGTTATGCTATTGGTTCGGTTCTATGTAATGGTAATGACAAGCCAGTAGCGTACGCTTCTCGTGTTTTAAATAAGGCCGAAAGGAATTACTGTACCATCGAAAAAGAATTGCTAGCCGTTGTTTGGAGTGTAAAACATTTTAGACCGTATCTGTATGGCAGAAAATTTGAAATACTTACGGATCATCGTCCACTCGTATATTTATTTAGCATGACAAACCCATCAAGTAGATTAACTAAATTTAGATTAGTTTTAGAGGAATATGATTTTACGGTAAATTACATAAAAGGTACACATAATGTTACAGCTGACGCTTTGTCGCGTATAAAAATCGATGTGAACGAACTGAAAGAAATGAGTGAGGGAATGATTAATAGTGTGAATGTGATTACGCGAGCACAGGAAAAAAATCAACAAATCAAAGAACAGGAAGATTTAATAAATTCTACGGATGAAAGGCTTGATCACCCTGGAATTGTAGAAATATTAAAACGACCTGATAATAGTATAGAATTACGGCCGATAGGAAAAGATGCATTTATTAAATATAAAAATAAAATAAACCATGGTAAAAATATGAATTATGCAAATTTTATATACGACGAAAAACTGCAAGTAATTTATTTTTGTCGAGATTACCGATCGACGTTTGACCTAGGTACATCGTTGAGGAATCTTGGAAATGTGTGCACAAGGTATAAAATTGCAGAAATATGTATAATAAAAAATATACAGACTAGTCAATTTATTAAAGATATATCGCGATATAAAAACGAAATATTAGAAAACGGTATTAAAATATGCATTATTAAGGACATAAAACGTATTGAAGACAAAGAAACGAGACAATTGATACTAAACGATTTTCACAACCTTTATACAGGAGGACATGCGGGTACTAACCGTATGTACAACAATATTAAGAAGTTTTATTTTTGGTCAGGTTTGAAGCGAGATGTAGATCAGTTTGTCAAAAAGTGCGATGAGTGTCAAAGATATAAATATAGTAAAGCTACCAAACAGCCAATGACAATAACATCTACAGCTACTTCAGCTTTCCAAAAAATTTTTCTTGATTTAGTTGGACCTATAAAGACTGACATTAAAAACAATTCATATATATTAACAATTCAGTGTGAACTCAGCAAATTTATAGAATGTTATCCATTACAAACGAAAGAAGCTTATGATGTAGCTAAGTCTTTTGTGGAGAATTTTGTACTACGGTATGGAATTCCACAAGAAATTGTCACAGATCAGGGAAAAGAATTTTTGGCAAACCTGTTTCAGGAATCATGTAAATTGCTAGGAATTAATACCTTAAATTCAACAGCTTATCACCATGAAACTCTAGGAGCTTTGGAAAACTCTCACAAACATTTAGGAGCTTATTTGCGTATTCAAGTGTCACAACATGCAGATAGTTGGAGTACGTGGGTACCATATTGGTGCTTTGCGTATAACAACACTGTGCATACCGAAACCAAATATACTCCTTATGAACTTGTGTTTGGAAAACAAAGCCAAATACCATCAAATATTGCCAATAACATAGATCCATTATATAACTTTGAGGATTATCCTAAAGAGCTTAAATATAGACTTCAAACTGCTTGTAATGATGCTAGAAATAATTTGATTACATCCAAACAAAACCGGAAAATAAATTTCGATAAAAAATGTATTAATGTAGAGTATAACGTGGGAGATAAAGTGTTGATTCTCAACGAAAATAGGAATAGTAAATTAGATGCTTTGTATATAGGACCTTACGAGGTATTAGAAAATAAAAATCCAAATGTAGTGTTAAAAATAAATAATAGAAATGTAGAAGTACATAAAAATAGGATTAAGCTTTATTATGATTAGGATTAAGCTTTATTATGATACTAACTATATTATAAGTATTATAATTATATCTATCTATATATCATAAAAAAATATATATTGCTGTCTCAATATATATATATTTTTTTTCGCCAGGGAGGTGTACTGGGCATATAAGGTCACAAGGGT
>MU182929.1:418-44573 GCA_016904865.1 Pissodes strobi
AAAAAAAAAAACAAAGCCTCAGCCTCTTTAAGGCAAAAAGCTGACAAGAGTTCCTAAAAGTAAATGTCCCTAGCATGGTGAATCGTATAATTATATAAATTAATCGTCTAAAATTCATACTAACGTAAAAAAAATTATTGGCTGAAATAGATTTCTGTGAGTAGTGAAATAATTTTAAGTAATAGAAAACCTCAGTTGGCTAGAAAGTAAAATACTAATATAACAAGCTACCTTGTTTATATAGTTAAAATTTATATTGAAGCGATTGGTTATTGTTTTAAAATGTATGCTAACTTAAGTTTGTATTAATGCAGTTATGTCATTAGAAAATATTTTAATAGTATTAGTATACTATGATTGATTTATTAGAAAGCAATATTTACCTGAAATTGTTTTTTTATTATTATTATCTGCCCCAATCTTATTGTCACAGTTACAACTGCCGGAGAAGAGTTATAATAAATAACTATTAAAAGACTAGATTCATGTCGTTAATTTGTTCGCATCGATATATAAGTATCAATTATAATTTGCATTTCTTTCTCCATGTTTTCTATATTAGAAATTTAAAAAGCACTATCTACTATTTCTGTTAAACCTGCTTTGTGAATGTTTTCTTTTAAATTTGATATTTCGTTAGAGGTAGGTGCAATAAATCTTGTTAAATGTGTTTAGTAGTTAATTTTTGCATATTGCCATATTATTATGTTATTAATACTTTGTATATCATTTTTACTTGATAAATATAAAATATTTAAAAAGATATAATGTTTTATTACAAAATAAAGTAATGTGTTTTGCGACCCTATCATCCGGGGCCACTCCTACAAAAATTTAAACAATATACGACCTTTCTTGGGAGAAAGTTTTTTGTTGCTACTTTTTTGTGTTTTGCTTCTTGAAATTAACTTATTCTTTTTGAGACATTAAGCAATATTATTTCGATCTGTTTCTAAGAGGGTTCTTCAAAAATGTAATATATACTCAAAATGTTAACCTCATATACAATCATTCTAGACTCAACTGGTTCGAAAATAAAAGTAAACGTAGATATTTAAAACGAAAACTAAAAAAATCCGTATCCTGAAGAATCTGGTTGCAGGTAAGGGTCGGTTACTCTAAGAAAAATTACAATATATTTTTAATTCATTAAAATGTGCCGCTACAGGGACGGAACTCAAATTACCTCTCGCAACCACCATGAACTTTTCTAGCAAAAATTTGAACCGATATATTATCATAGCCGAAAGAATTGAAAGAATTATTAGCTACGACACTCTCACGCGGCGCCTTTGATATCTACGGGTCACATTTTCTAAACGGGAGTGGGGACTGCACGAATCGATCCGGCTTGATGTATCGGCTATCGGGCTGCAGCGAAACATGCATCATGGGCTGTATTTGAAAGTTTTTTCGCGGTTTTAGTTATTATATGCGAGAATCAGGTCGAAAATACTGGGACTAAATATAGAAACGTTTTTAAAATAAATTATAAGAATTAATATGGTTAGATAAATTTTGTAAGAATTTGATATTTTCTTAGCTATATGTAAAATAAAATGCAAATAAATACAAATATTATAATATACACGCTGGAAGTTTGTTAATGAATATCTTGTTTTGCTTTAGCTTTATATTGGGTTAGATAAAATATTTAAGCATTGGGATAATACCTGTTTGTCACTTATTTGTTAAAAATATAGAATGCACAAAGACAATAGGTTTATTTGCATTTTATTTTACATATGGCTAAGAAAATATCAAATTCTATCAAAATTTATCTAACCATATTAATTCTTATAATTTATTTTAAAATATGAATTAAATATGAAGATAACTGTTTATGTTTTAATAAAATATACAAATATTTTTATTTGACACTGAAGCCATATAACACGGATGTAGCCGCCACAAATTTGAGGTTTTACCAAGGGTTTTACGATTGTTTCCAAATAATAAGTTTTTGGTTTCTATTCGGCTGTTTAAAATTTTTATTGATATCTTTTATTGTGTAATATATTCTTACCCGAGCATATAAATTCATAAGGTAAAATCGCGGACATTATTGTTGACAGGGATGATCAAATGTAATTTTTTCGAACAGATTTACAAATTGACTAACAGTATTAGGTTGAGTAGAAAAAAAATCAAAATGCTTCTGATAAATGGATTCCATTGAAGAATCAAAGTACAAAAACTCAGTATTAGGAATGCGTAAGCCCCCAAACAAATGCGTATCGCTATGATGAAACGCTCGAAAATAAGAATAATAGGATGAATCATCTAGGTCATTGAATTGTTGTGCATAATTTTGACATACGGAACATTCGTGTTTGACCAAACATTTTTTTATTAAATAGCCGGAGATATATCTAAAATTTTTTTTTGTAAAATATCACATGTTTGGTAATCAGTTTTAATAGAGTCTCGAAATTTGAGTGATTGGTCACTTTCAATTGGTGCCTCAGATTAGTTGTCTGTGTTTGGTACATCAGCTACTTTGATAAGAATTTTTGCAGCATTTTCTTCGCAATTTTCGGTTCCTGAATTCATTATTTTCATGCAAAATAATTTTCGAGGAGATCGGATAAACTGAATAGGACTGAATAGGTTGACACAATTTCCATTTTGCTGCCTAAGTGACCCAAAAAAAAATTCCAAGCAGTCTTGCTGCGTTCTTCTCGTAAATAAAAATTGCATACCCACACTTTTTAATACATTCCATAGTTGTAAGATACTGTTTATAGATATTTTCCATCCTTGAATTCATTTTATCCCCTTGGTGACATTATGGCCTTTTGAGTTGCGTACTGTTAAATTATCAAACATACTGTAGCATTCTTGAAGAAATGTTTTTTGCTCTTCAGTTCCTTTGTACGCATTTTGAAATATTGTAGAACCAAAAATATTTGATGAATTTAGTATATCAAAAAGGTTGTTAATTTTTTCTACAAATTGCTGCGTTGCTGTGGCTTCCTGGGGAAGTTCTCCGCACCTTATATAAACATGAAGTCCTGCGGTCACTGTCTTGCTAAAATCTTGGGTAGCGTATTTCACCTTCATTTTTTCAAAGTTATTTGGGCGAATATGTGACTCAGTAAGCTTTGGTGCCGCTCTAATAGGGTAACAATTGTTCTATAAATTTCCAAGCAATCACACATCCGCTAATTTCAAAAATGTATTTAAGCAAATTATTGCGAAGTGATTTTATTAAGAGTGGGATATCAAATAAATAGGCAATTTTTTGGTCTCTATGGTAAAAATACGGAGTACCCGGCGTTATACCTAACATTTTTGACAATTGTACATTATTTGTTCCCATATCTGATACAACCGCAGTTACTTTCAGACCAATTTCCATTAAACGTGATATCACATCGTGTATTAAGTGTTTTAATATTTTTCCAGGACAAGTAGAGTTTACTAAAAAATTGGCCAATGGCTGTTTCCAATTTGTTGTAAGTCCTCTCACCATGACCACAGTTGCATTTAGAGCCAGTTTAAATACTTTTCCTCCATTACCCATATCTTCCAGCCCCATTATTCTATCCATATCAGTGGCGTAAAATAAATTCGCCTTAATGCTCATTTCATCAAAACATATTATACAAAGCTTATCTATGCTTCGAAAATTACTAATTTTGTTTTTTAAGAATTTCAATAACAATATTGATAATTTTCGCCGAAATTTTAATATGCTCTATAAATCTTTGTAGCGTTCTCACCGTAGGCAATCCAAGTTTATTAACCAATTATTTCCTATATAATTTCGGCCCAAGGAAATATAACGATTCCTTGTGGTTTTTTATTAATCTGGCTCAAAACAGCATTAATGCAAGAGGCCAACTCTGCTGAAGGGCAAAATTGTAATGTAAGTTTTTGTATTGTTCGAAGGTTATCAGATCCAAATTAAAATTCTCATTGCTCTCTTCTAATTTTGTTTCAAGTTTTTGTACAACCCTATTATACTTATTTCTTAATAACTTTCCGAATTTTTTTTTCTGGGAGTTCTGGTTGTCAAAGTCAAAGGAGTTTGCATAGAGTGAGCAGTTACAGATTCTATTATTCGTGGAGTTGACTCAAAATATTTCTTATTTAAAGAAAATTACGAAATACCTAAAGACATTATTTTACCTTTAGCGCTACTGCCTGACCTACTTTGAAAACTTTCATCGACTTCGCCAGATAATAAAATTTTAGAATGACCTCTGTCTTCTATCCCATCTTCTAGTGGCCCTTTCCTGCCTAAAAATATATAATTGTATCCATTGCTAAGTTGTTAAAACATATATTATACCTTTTCCTAACAAAGGCCCTTTATCATTGAAGTCTGACGTAGATGATCCCTCCAAAGACGGAAATATTGTTGGTACAGCAAATGTGCGTAATCGGTTACGTTTTTCACTGGTAAATATGTGCCTTTCATAATGCAATCCACAAAGTATTCCAGTGATGGGCGAATGTTTTACGTAACTAAATCTTCCCTGCCTGCTGCAAAGGCCTATGTTCGTGCTCTATTATAGGTAGGTAATAATTATTGTACAGAGTGGCTCGAATTCGAGTCTATGTATGGGGAACTCGAAAACCGTAAAAGATACAGTGTCGGTCAAACTGAGGAAAAATTGCGCATATAGGTGCCTAACAATATGACGTTTAGACAGTTTTAAAATTCCGAGTATTTCCTGAGATATCCGGAAAAAACCGAAATATTGAAAAAACGTTTTATTTTTGTCCTTTGCTTATTTAAAAATGGATTTCAAATTGGATTGCACTTTTCCACTTTTCCGCTCTATCCAATGGTGGTATCCAGTTTGGAATCCGACTTTTCGTCTTCAAGGGGTCATCATCAACTTTCCTTTTTTAACCCTTTGCCGTCGGCAAGTATCCATAGTAAAGTGACTATAGATCATTGGCATCTATAGCATGCCCACCACTGCGCTCGTCATACTAATGCTACTGAATTTGCGTAGAGGTCGTCAGCTGTTTTACAATGGTCTAATTTTTATGCAAACATATATTTATTTGTTTATATTTATTTTATTTATTATTACACAGACTTCATATTTGGGAAAAGTAAAGAATGATCCCTAGATATTCCAAAAAATAAAAATTATGGTAAATATTCTGAACCGTATGGTAATAACCAAAAAAAAAGTGTTCTTTTACATCATTTTTTTCTATAGTTTTTGAACTTTTATTTTTTAGTAAAAATTTAAAAATTAAACAATTTTCTTGTTTTTTTTTTTTAAAACTAACACACTTATTTCTAGGAAAAACAAAACGGATTTATCTAAAGTTCTTTTCAGTATGATATTTTTCAAAACATTCTCCTGGATGCAATGCCGGGTTACCAGGACATGTCTTACAAAAATAAATTGTAGTTTTTCGCCCACCAGGTTTTGATGTATTAATTCAGATTCGGATAACGCCTTTCTTTTCGCCATTATTTAAAAAATACCCGAACAACTAATAATACAAAATATGCGCCTGTTGCCTAACACGTTTAACACACGCAATGTGCACCGGCAGCGTCAAAACAGTATTACCAGACAAGCAACGGCTTCCTAGAAAAATGACACAAGTCGATTCCAATATAAAATTTGCCGCGCAATTCAAACTTGTTATCGATTTTGCCATGACAGCAATGACTAACGAGCCAAAATACTTTTAATTTGTGTCATGTGGGAAATGCCAGTGACCGAAACCGGCTTTTAGGTTTGTCATGTATGAGATGCCAAGCGATCTGAAAATAAAATATTGTGTAAACGTGAACGACTACACTGGTGTCATGTGTGGCATGAAAACGACCGCAAAGGGTTAAAAATTAATTTTTTTTATCGTTTTTCAGATGATATTGGCGTTGTTAATATGAATATTTGTTTTTATTTATTTTTTTTTATTTTTTTTTTGAACTTAAGTATTTTGCTTTGGCGTAATTTTAGGTAGTTTGTTACTATTGAGATTTTTACGTCCCATAAAAATATTTTATTTTGTTTTTTGTGTTAAGTGGAAAATTAAAACCTTTATTTTCAATAAAAATAAAATATAGTACAATCAATTAAACAGGTTCATTAATTTATTTCTTACCCCAAAGCAAAATAAATAAATATGAAATAAAATTAAATAAAATTTAAAAAACATAAAAAAATACACATATTCAAATTTATAACGACAATATCATCTGAAAAACGATAAAAAAATTAAAGTTCGTATTTAAAAAAAAGAAAGATATTGATGATTCCTTGAAGATGGAACGCAGTGGCGGCGATATAAATAAGCAGATATAAGCGAAGCTTAGGGGCCCAGGCATAAAGGGGGCCCGATAGGGCCCCCTCTAGAAGCAGACAATGAAAAAAAAATTAATGAATCAAAAATTTAATGATCGATATCGATATGACGGTACATTTCTATTGTCCTAATTTCAGAAATTATTTCTGGCGCCCTCTCTTGAGTATCTTGCCATATTACGGGAACACGCGGTCGCGTGAGTCGCGTCGCTATGAGTAAAGCTCGGATTGTTGTTACCTATATATATATTTATCTATGGTTGTTACCTGTTGGTTATTTGAACAATATTGATTGAATGGCTATTTAGTGAGTGTGTACTACAGTTTTGTAATATTTATTATTGGGATTGTGTAAGTAACAGTTCTCACTTGAAAATTTAGTGTAATGTCCTGTTAAATCGGTAATCCCTCATGGAAAAATTCAAAAATTGCTGGCGAATTGCGAACATACACAGTAGCAACCTTAAAACTTTACAAGTCAGCATAGACTACATGATCTCTCCATTTTGTCTATCGAACATAACACGGCATCCAAAATGGATATTCGGGATTTAGTTGATCACTTTGCCATTAGTAAGGCCAGAAAAAGATACTTTTAAGTACCTAGTAGATAGGTTATATATTTAATAGTTATTTATGTACCGAGGGTATTAGGTAGATATTTATGCCCTGAGGGCCACAATGTTACAAACCCGAGGGCCTCTGGCCAGAGGGTTTATAAGTCGCCCGAGGGCGTACACATCTATTAATACCCGTGGTGCATACAAAATTTTATGTCATACTAGTTCGCTATTGCATTCACAATATGTAAATATTTAAAAAAATACGAATTCAATTCAATTATTTGAGTCCATAAAGTGTACTTTATGCCCGCACGGGCCATAAAGTGGACATTATGCCCGCACGGGCATAAATAATCCATTATGTAAATGGTATCTAAAGTATAAAAACACAATAATAATGACATAAAGAAATAAATGGCGATGCCATTTTGTGCATTTTTGACAAACCCTTCTCTTTTTACTTCAATGTTCAGTAACCACGTTAAGGTTCTTCGAGTTAAGGTAAACAATTATATTTTGTGTTTATACTAAATAAATAGTTTTTGTTTATTTTTGCAATGTAAGTTGCCTTGTTGTTGTTGCTGTGGATTCATTAGTATAATGTATGTATTTTATTTAATAATTTAATCTCGTTTTAATTCAAATGTTTAATAAATGTAGTTATTTAAATAAAACCACTGATTACCAAGTATAAAATATAGTTTTTTTTTTAATTTTAATACAAGAAGAGAGGGGCCCGATGTAATATTTGCTTAGGGGCCCAGTGTACCTAAGCGCCGCCACTGATGGAACGTAGGATTCCAAACTGGATACCACCATTAGATAGAGCGGAAAAACAGCAATGCAAAAGTGCAATTCAATTTGAAATCCGTTTTTAAATAAGCTCAGGAAAAAAATAAAATGATTTTTCAATATTTCGGTTTTTCCGGATATCTCCGGAAATACTCGGAATTTTAAAACTTTCTAAACGGCATATTGTTAGGAGGCACCTAAATGCGCAATTTTGCCCTAATTTGGCCGATACTGTATCTCTTACGGTTCTCGAGTTTCCCATGCATAGGCTCAAATTCGAGCCACCCTGTACATGCTTATATCATGTTGTTTAGACGATATATTTAAATATTACCTATTTTCCTCTTTGGGGAAGCGAAAGAAACTATATTTACAATTATTATAATTGTTTATGCAATCAAGTGCTGCGCAACTCGGTCTTCCTTTGCTTATTTCAACAAACACACAAAAATAAAATTAAATAATAGTACAACAAAATGATATTAACAACTACCACTTAATAAACTCCAACCAACAAAACTATCAAATTCGAAAAAATCGCTCCTAGTACGGCCCACATAGAATTGGAAATACGCGTTCTCACAGGTCTTGCCTCTGCGACGCGTACAGCCGCCAACTACGCGTTATAAGATCCTTTACACAAATAGTGCAATATGTAAAAATCGGCCTTGCCTATTGGTCGATCCACATTGCCCTCCGCTCGCTTCGCTCGCTACGGGGGCCCAAGAAAAGGAAACTACTCAGGTGCTAACCCAAACTAACCCTTTATGTTGTTGGTTATAAAGAATTACTTTTTAAAAAATTATTAATTTTATTTAAATTGAAAAAATACAATATTTAAAAGCTGAATAAAAGCGTGTTCATCGTTTACTGTCTATGCCGAATCTAAAATCTAAACGTTCACACAGTTCTTCCATGAAACATCAATTCTGGGTAAACCACTTGGCTTGCAATGTTGAGTCAGCTCGGTTCACACGGGAAGCAATGAGAGACGTACATAACTCCTCCATCCCTAGAAGGAACTCGAGGGTGGAACCACTTGAGTTTCGTCGACAGGCCTACGCTGCGGTCTTCTTATAATTTCTATGACTTCTCTTCTTTTCTTGACGTACAAGCACTAAAATGATTACAATCCAAAATAACCATTGGCTGTAGGAGTTATGAAGTTTGGAAAACTCCAACGGCTCTTCTTGGGATGCTTGAAGTTGAAGTTGATGAAGCTTGTCTAACGGAATTTTTTCAAGTCTGACTGTTTCCACTTGAAGGACAGGAACGTTAATGGCTTTAATTTCTTCTAAAGTTACAGGGTGGCCATGAAAAATTTCTTTTGCATTCTTGTAGGTGTACTTTGAAGTTTTCAAGGAACATTTTGGAGGAACGACAAACAAAAACGTTCCTTTTAACGAAGCTACTTCCTGTTCTTCACAATTGGTCTGAATTTTCTCCATTTCGGGAAAAATTCCTAGGTAGTGGGCGGAATCGATTTCTTCCATAATTGTACTTACAACGTGGACTGGTATCTGTTGGCATTTGTCCAAATTAGTGCTAATGGACATTAGTAACGTGATGCAATCAGGATTTTCATGTATAGGTAGAAGGTGAGTGTTCTTGCAGAAGTAGTTTGGCTGGAGGTCAATGCATTCTTCATTTTGGTACTGATACTGGGTGTTACTTAAGGTAAGGTAAGTGGTGGGTGGAATAATAATGGAATTATTTTTGTTAGGTACGAAAACAGGTGGAAATACTCAAATACATTTGAATATACCAGTGGAAAATCTAGCGAAAAAACGATTTTATTTTCTATTGCAAAAACGTTTGTTTCAACTACACTAGAGTATTTAAGATATTCCTTTTCAGAAAATAATAACTGAAAATGATTGTGCGAACTGTGAAGTTCTTTTACAATTTCTTTTAAGTCATTCGGTGAAATTATACCGCGATGGAGAGTTTTTAAAGCTGCAAAGCTAATAGCATTTTCAATGTCATTTAGAAAATTCAGCAAGGAGTCTAAATTTAATTTAATTTGATCCATTATTTCGTGAATTTCTAAATAATGATCATAGCTAGACTGTGTTTGTTTAAGATCTTCAGTAATTTCATTGATTTTATTTTCGATTGATTTTTGATTGCTAGAAACTATCGACATGGCATTATTTATGTTTTCCATTAAGCTGGATGTCAAAGACATTTGTTTATTTGCTTTCGTAATTATTTTATTTTGGTTGTTTTCTAGTTCTAGAATATTGTTATGAATTTCGTTTGCATCTTCTTGGTCAAGGTTGCCACTTATATATTTGATTAATGAGCCTAAGGGATTGATTAGGCCTCTTTTTGATCTATTCACGGGAAACAGAGAGTTAATCTTTTGGTTAACTACGCTTACTTCGTATTTTAAATGCTTATATGCTTCATATAGCGGAAGCTGGTGTGTAGTAGATGAGCTATTTATTGTTTCTTCTAGTTTTTGATATTGATTAATTATCGAATTAACCTGATTACGAAGCGGAATTAAATAAATATAATGCAAAAAGGTGTGGGATGCAATTTTAACTCTGGCAGGGCCCAGTTTAAAGGGGAGAATCCCAGGATTATTGTCGAGATTCTAAATTTGAACTTTCTGTGCCCTCATTAGGTGAAGTAGTGTCGTCAACCTGTAAAAGGGGATTGTCTGTCATTTTTCGATGCTTTTTAAATATTTCTTTATGATATGTGTTTTGTGCCGTAGTTACGGTTAGATCGTTACTTCGTAAAATGTGTTCATGTCTATATAATGGATTTACTTTTAGTTGTCTGTCGGTTAATTTTCTATAACCTTTAGCACCAGATTGAATTTCGGGAGGATCGTTCGTTTATCGTTTGCTTTTGCAATTACGTTTGATTTATTTTTGGATATTTTTTCGTGAATATTTTTATATAGGTCATTCATTATTTCTTTGTGCTGATTTAATTGGTGATTGATTATCTGTATATCGTTATTAATATCTATTGGTTCCTTTAATTCAAGGTGACCAAAAACAAGATCGATTGGTTTTTGTTTAGTTGCCGAGTGTATAGAATTATTGTATCCTAGTATTGCGAAATCTAATTTTTCGAAAGGATTTAAATTCGGTTTCGACAAAAACAATGTACGCATATGTTCTAAAAGTGTGGAATGAAATCGTTCAACTATCGAATTGCTATTCGGATTTAGAGGCAAGGTATAGTGCCAGTTAATTTTGTGTAGTTTAGGAAATTCTTTTATGAGATTTTGGTTGAATTCTGTACCATTATCTGATACGATATTTTCGGGAATTTTGTTCTTGGTACGGTTCTGTTTGTTGGTTGTAGTTTGTCTGATCAAAACTAGGATAATATTCGCTGTAATTTCCGAACTGTGCCTGAGATATTTCAGGGTCATGTGCACTAAGATAATATGAATAAGGGTTTTCCACATTGTGCAATTGGAAAGAATTTTGAGGTCTAAAAGATTTATATGTACCGTGAGACATACCACTCATAGGCACAGGTTTTGGCAAATTTTGGGCAACTTGCGGGTTTGGTTTCCAAACATTAGTTGAATTTCTAGATGGGCCAAATACTTGCCTATTAGTAAAGAATTTTTGAGGGGGCATTGGCCTTGGCTGTACATTAATGGGGCCACGTGGAAATTGTGGGGGTGCTTGCGGCATGTAGTTTGGTTGGAAATTACTAAAATTTGGCTGGTATTGGAAATTTGGTAAGAAATGATTCTGAGAATTATTATTTCTAGCCGGAGGTTGATTGTACTTATTTTTATTGCTACTAAAATTGTCTAAATGAAAAGGTTTCTGCAAATGTCTTATATTACTTTCAGAAATAATATAATGTCTCGCTTCAACTAAATCTTTAGGCTTTATAGCGCGAACTGTGGAGCCTAAAGGTTCCTTTAAACCTGCTAAAAATATTTTTAAAGCATGCAAATTGTAAAAATTTTTCTTCACTCTTGCGGTTGCCATATCGGCTGGATCGGTATGCGTATCAATAAAATTATGCAAAGCACTTAAGCACTTAAGTGCTTTGCATAATTTAATTAAATTAGACATTACACGAGTGTAAAATTGCAAAGGAGGCTCATTGGCATGCTGCCTTAATTGATCTAAATCGAATAATAAACCATTTTCGTCGCGTTGGTCTCCAAAATGGGCTATAAGCGCCTCTTTTACTGTTTTCCAATCTTTGGAAACGCATATGCTATAAACTTCCCTAGCTTTACCTATTAATTTAGCATATATGCCATCTGAACGCTTTCAGTGTTTTCACTGTTCCAATAAGTACTAATTAATTTATTACTGGTCTCTAAATAAGATGATAATTCTAATGGATTTCCATCAAACTTTGGTACTATATCTAAAAGTTTTGTGTCAAAATTGGGTGGAGCCATTATTGGAATATATTCACCTATTGATAAGTTCGAAAAAATGTCTTCTAAATTAAGTCCAAAATTACTAGAATTATTTACAGCTAAATTTAACTCGTTTTCTGCAATAGAATCGGTTAATCCTACACCTAACTCGTTTTCGTTGTTTTCCGCAGTAGAATGAGACAAATTCGAGGCGAATGACATAGACAGGAATATTACTTACCAAAGGATGATTTTCATTCTTCTTCTGGTTCAAAGGCTCGTATTTCTTCTTTTCTTCTTTTCTTCTTTTCTACCTATCACACTATTCGTCCCGATTAACAATCGATGTTCCCGGTTCGATTTTTCGAATTTCGGTTCGTTTTTTGAACAGACGGTTGAAACCGTCGGGGTTTTCACGATGAAATCCCTTTCAAAAATCCACCAAGACTGCGCCACTTCATGTTGTTGGTTATAAAGAATTACTTTTTAAAAAAGTATTAATTTTATTTAAATTGAAAAAATACAATATTTAAAAGCTGAATAAAAGCGTGTTTATCGTTTACTGTCCATGCCGAATCTAAAATCTAAACGTTCACACAGTTCTTCCATCAAACATCAATCCTGGGTAAACTGCTTGGCTTGCAATGTTGAGTCAGCTCGGTTCACACGGGAAGCAATGAGAGACGTACATAACTAACCCAAGACATACCCAAAATGAAGAAAAAACTGTTTAGAAACATAATCTTAAAGAAAAAAAGAAAAAATAGCAACGGGGTTCAAACCTCGGCCGTCTAGGTGAAATCCCAGCTACTCTGTTTTAGTGAATTTTGCTGAAAGTTTCAAACCCCAACATAGTTATTTAGGACCAAAAATATTCTTTATTCTTACTTTTGTGCCAATAGAATCTAGACTCTTGCCTCCTTATCTCCTACCAACCATAATAATATTGTAAACTAGAAAGCGTATTAACTAAAGAACACTCAGTCTAAAGTTTGAAATGATACTTGACATTGAATGATAAAATATTATGAGTATTATCTAAACATGTTTTAAAAACAAACAGTAAAATCTCAAGGTTAGTATAAAATAACGTGCAAATCAAGTAGACGACAACTTATCTGGTTGAGTAGTTCCCTTTTAATTAAGGCAAAATGCTCCTCTGGTAATAAGTTCAAACCCTCCGATCCTGATCATCTGGTTGAGTAGTTCCCTTTTAATTAAGGCAAAATGCTTCTTTGGTAAACAGGATCAAACCTCCAGATCTTAATTATCTGGTTAAGTAGTTCCCTTTTAATTAAGGCAAAACGCTTCTCTGGTAACCAAGATCAAACCATCCCCTAAAGTTACGTCAGTGAAAAGTAAAGTGAACCATAGATCAAAGTGAAACCTAATTAAAGTATACCAGTATAAATTAAACGAATTAACGCCCCTTAAAATCTAACACAAGGTTACTAGCAAATTTGTTTCAAGAAAACGCATTAGGGCGAGTCCGGTTCCTCTTTGACACAATTAAGCGCAAAATTCCTATACCCCCTCGTTTAAAAGAGTACATATTTGGTATTTGAAGCATACAGATTTTTTTAAATTTTAGTAATGGTAAATTTAAATAATTGCATTTATATCAGAATTACTGGAATCAAATATTTTTATTATATGAACTTGACGAAATGGTGGAGTTTAATATATATACACGCCCGTCCCCGTTGAGAACAGTTGGAATAACAAAAGCACCTGCTTCTTATGGCTTACAAATAACCAAATCTGATGTCTACTAGCAAAGAAAATTTTTGTATCGTAATAGAATTTTCTTTGCTACTAGACTACTAATCCCAAACTACAACGAAACGAATCAATTAAATATAAAAATATAAAATTAAGGGAAGAAATCTAGTAAACATGACTAATAGGTCCGAAAAAAACCTTTCCTTCGTCATTAATTTTGCACGGACTCATATACTCATACTAATTGAGCTCAACATACATTCCTTCTTGATATTGCACCATCGATGAATTCAATAATTATTATTATAACAACACTCCTCTTTGGTCCTAAATAGTGAGCGCTTTATAAATAATATTTATAAAAATAAGTCATGCAACAATACCCGGTTCAGAATCAATGCGTACATAAACCTACAATTTACTTAAACTTGATTTTCAGAACGAAAATGTACACAGTATTGATACTAAAGTACCGTTGCGGTTTTCGGTGTCCACCTCCTTGGTCTACAATATAGAAATAAATAGAGGGACTGCAATAGTGCATTGGGCGTCTACAATTGTTAATTGACATTTACATACTTTGAACGGCTTAACTAAGAGCGAAACGGTTTGCACTTTCCTATCTAAGATTTTCATAATCTGTCTCGCATAAACTTGCGGTTTAGCCAAAAGTACACAATTTTTGGATTCCGACCGGAAGTTGAAGACAGACCTTAGATTATGAAAAGTTAAAGTATAGAGAACGAAATGCTTTTTTGTTTTTTGGTCCATTGCGCAATAAGATCTTTGTGGGAAGTATTTTTTTATAATTATTTAAAAAAAATCATTTGCATTAGCTCATATGGGCAAAAAAAAATTTAAAACGTTAATATCTCGGTTTCAACCGTGCAAAAATTTAATTAAATAGTCGTCTTTTTAAAATATAGGGTAAGTCGGGGAGATATGGCCACCCCAGTATATTCTATGCTCTACTATATGTGTTATTGCGTAGATTCAGCTAATAGCTAGATGTGCACACTAGAGTAACATTTATAACCAAATTCTAGGACTCATAAAATATTTATCTTTTAACGCTAGTCTATTATTAATAAAAAACATTATTTAACTGAAGTGGCCATCTCTCCCCAAATATACGGGAGAGTTGACCATAGCACTAGTGAAGAGGCCAAAATCTCAAATATTTTTATTTAAGTAAAAATTAATACAAACATGTTAAATAATAACCATTATAACATAGATACAATATTCCTATTTAAAAAACAAACTTTTTAGTTACTCCTTTTTGGCAACACAAAACTTTCCACATGTCTGGCATAAATCGGCGAATTTAGATCATGTTTCATGGAACCATGACTGACATCGCACCCAACAAATCCAGTCATCTTTTTTCTTTGTCTTGTCATAATCTTCTCCGCACCCGACACATAAATTTTCGTTGAAATCCATGGTCAAGTTGCCCCAAGATAAACGTGGCCATCCCATCACTCCTCATATTATACACATGACACGAATATACGATTTCAAATTTAGGAACGTACATTAAGCTAAATAATTTTGGGGTTATGATAAGCGAAGAAGCATGTTTTTACATTTCTAATTGGAAAACACCATCAAAGTTATATTAAATAGGAAATCTGAGCAATCATATGTGAGGTAATAGTTTCACCTACCTTTGAAATTAATTTTTCTAATTTTGTGCAAAAATTGTCAGCATAGTTAAATCACTATTGATGTAAACAACATGAAACTGCAGAAACCGCGTTCTAATATGCTATGCAGCTCTCTTGCAACGCTTTATTAATCAAGCAACGATATGGCCATCTCTCCCCCTATGGCCAACACAGCCGAACTTACCCTACCTTTCATTTAACGAAAAAAGAAGGCCTAAATGAAAACAAAATATTCTTTATAAAAGTTTCGCTTATGTATTGACAAGGCAACAGTGTAGGCCCCAAATTTTTTGCTTTTAAATTAACAATGTAGTAGTAAAAAACAATTAGTGATGTCATGGTTTTACGGGAGAGCAAGCATTGACCATCGAATATCTCGACTCGCATGAATCTCTCTCAGTATGGAATCGGTTTCACTTTCGTACATTATTTTCTATGGGCATTTTTGATTTATCAGCTATGAAGTCGAATAATGTTTTATAGGGTGTATTACTTCATTTTGATTTTTTAAGGAAAATAAAAAATAACAATAATATATACCTACCGTAAGGCTATGGCTTTACAGAAAACAATAAAGTGCTAAAACAAAGAAAAATATATTTTTAAATAATTATAGGTAAATAAAGCATACATTAATAATATTATTAAAATATATAAGTACAAGATTTGCAAATTTATCAGAATCTGATTCATCACACGCATCAACATTTTCAAAACATTAGCGGCTATGGTTAAACTATTTCTCCAGTTTTTCTGTGCCATACAGGTGCAGGAACCGATGCAGCCAATATTTTTTTTTCTGCATTTGCAAATTTTGGTTGCACAGTCTAGAACAGAATAATTTTGTTAAAGTATTGTACACCTATGAAAATTATCGATATATAGTACCTTTTTGCATTTGCATGACGTAAGTTCTGTAATGTCTGGTGGCAGATCGGGCAGAGTGTTAAGAGTGGGTATTAGACTTCCATCCTAATCTACTTTCCATGCATACTCTTCAACATTAGGAAGCTGCATCTGCGGCTTTAAAGGGCATAGTCAAATGTGTAGCTGGTAAAAACATCTTAAACAATGTAATCTTCAGCGTTATAAGATCCTTTACCCAAATAGTGCACTATATAAAAATCGGCCTTTCCCATTGGTCGATCCGCATGGCCCTCCGCTCGCTTCGCTCGCTACGGGGCCTCAATAAAAGGAAACTAACCAGGTGCTAACCCAATCTAACCCAAGACATACCCAGAATTAAGAAAAAAGCTGTTTAGAAACATAATCTTTAAAAAAAAAATAAAAAAAAGCAACGGAGTTCGAACCCGCGTTTTCCAGGACAGAGACCCAACGATCTAAACCTCTACACCACAAGAGCTCTTGATAGAAATCGACATATCGTAATACGAGATGGATCGACCAATAGGAGAGGTCGATTTTTACATAGTGCACTATTTGTGTAAAGGATCTTTAAATGCTAATCTTCAGGCGTCTTCAGTCGGTGGCAATTTAGCGATGGTTTTAGAAGAAGCCATTAATCCCCTCAAAATGTTAATGGAAGTAACATTGGCAGTTTTTAAATACAGTTTTATAAAAAAAATTCAAGATTAGATAATATGCTTTCAGAGCACTGATCAGTGCCAAATCCATCCAAATAGTGATGGTGCTTAAGGTAGGTTTTCCAACAGGTTTCTTTCCCAATGCCAGACAATTGGCTGGTTGTATCACACCCAGTTAGAGAATGAAAAGCACGCTAATTTTTTAGAAGGTTTTCATCCAAATTTAAGTCATGTACCGCTAGGAATCGTCTTGAGTCTCCTCGCCCCATTCTGAACCATATCTCTTTAGTCAAAAACTTCTTAAAATAAATTAATAAGACTAGATCATCTGTATCGTTACAATGAATAATGCAGCGTAAATACCCCGAATTTTTGGCTGACAATATGTGTAATAAGATACGAGTATCAATCAGCTTCTTCCTGATTTGAATTTAAGAAATCGTCTTTTGATTGTTCGAAATTCGTACCGTATTCATTAATAATCGCGAATCTACCACTAGTTACAAATTAGATATGCTTTTGCTGAATGGAATTTTCAAGAAGTTGCTCTGACAGAAAATTTGTTAAACGTCTTTTGTTAAATATCGAATGAGTGAACAAGTTCCATTGTTGTGGAAGTGGAATATTGGGTCTGTCAATTTCTATATCAATTGATTTCAAATCAAATAACACCCTTTGAGCATTAAATTTATTTTTAAAAATAATGTTTGCAAATATATTGGCATATTCTTTAAATGATGTGCAACTTTTGGGTTTTCCCAAACCTTGAACTATTGCCATCCCATCAAAAATGTGACAAGTTTTGTCAGAGTCAATAGGCGCAGGTAAGTCTTTGTAAGTAACTCCATATTGTTCTAAAATATTTCCCAATGAACTCTTATTTGTAGGGGTGCCGAGACACCCATTTAATATTCACCTGAAACAGATGTATGTACCTATATATACTAAAAACGCAAAAATGTCTATATTTCTTCCCAATTTACTAGTTACCTAATGTAACACATAAACTTATTACTCTTTAATAAAAACAATATATACAATATGGCAGATTCCAAATTGACACCTAACGAGAAGATTTATAATACAAACAAAATAATACAAATCTTAATAGGTCTATGATAATATATTATATGTGTTGCATCTGCCGACGAGCAGAGAGAAACAAAGCATGCTAAGGGTGAAGGCGAAGAGAAAGATAGACAAGGGTCGATGTAACTGGCGGTCAAAATTAATTTCGGCGTATACCCATGACGTCTCTCATTATTTATTGTTATAGCATTGTTAGTTTACAAGCAAAAAATATGGGGTTTGCTCTATTACCTGTTCAAGACATAGGCAAAACTTTTATAAAGAATAGTATTTTCTCATTTAGGCCTTCCTTTCTTGGGAAATAAATGGTATATTTAAAAAAGACCACTTGTTAATTAAATTTTTGCCCGGCTGAAACCGAGATATTTACGTTTCAAATTATTTTCCGCCAGAAGAGCTAATGCAAATGGTTTTTTGTAAGTAATCATAAAAAAATACTCAATTTTTTTCTCTATACGGTGGTATCAATATCTCGATTTTTGATGATAGTGCCCTTTTGCACAGTCTAATTTTGTATTACTTCCGGAATAAGGGTCACCTTATCATGTACTTCCATCCCTGAAAAATTCAGCTTGTGACAAAAAAGTGGGAGGTAAATCGTTTTCTAGAGCGAATATATTAGCACATACACTCTACTATATTGCACGACCTTGTATGCAAGGCGTCATATGCCAAATTTCTTAACTCCGAAAATTTTCAAACCATATTTTCAGCTTTCTCGTCATGAGAATGATCTTTGACAAAATACCAAAATCAGCTTTTAACTATTTTCGATATTTTCAACCATGAATATAGGTTGTAACAGAATTTAGAAATTGCCTAAATTTTCTCTTTCCATATTTTCGTACAAGCTGCTGAAATTATATCAGACCTAAGATAATCACAGTTCACACAAGTTCAGGCCTCACGACTTTCTGGACTCAAACGTCGAAGCGCCCTTGCAAAATAACGAGTTAGAGGAACCCCCAGCGCAAGACTCCCTTTCTACAACCCTGTCTAAACACGATCCGAGTGACCTAAAATGTCAGCGGCCATGTGATTCTCAAATTCAGCTATACCAACTGTATAGACGTGAATGGACTGTAGAGCTTTACTGATTAAGACGAGATACTAATTTAAATAAATATTTGTGTTCAAACAGAGTTTTCCATGTTAGCATCATCAGGAGATGATTAAGACTGTCTTAATCATCTCCTGATGATGCTAACATGGTTAGCGAAACGCGCGTCGAGTGCAAAAATTCTGTTTCGGTATTGTGGATAAAACTCTGTTTTAGTGCATGTTGCCGAAGGTTCCAAACCCCAACATAGTAAAGATTTGTGTATTAACTCAAATAAAAAATACATAAGTTTATGGAACGAAAAAATGAATAATGATCTCTTGACGGCGACAACCATTTCTATCGTTACGGCGATAGCGCTGTCTCTCAAACATGTCGCCCGCCTTAAAATATCAATTTCAACAGTTTATAATAAGCACATAAAGTGGTAAGTATATCAATCATTATCATTCAATTGGTAAGACGCACACACGTGTCACCGCACGTTAACTTACAGACTTATCACCGAAATGCACACTAACAACGCGAATAATCTGCACCGGTATGAACTCCAGTAACTCTTTCAATTTTCCACTTGAAGGTCGATAAATTATCATCTTTAACGAGAACTAAACTTCCTATTTTAAGTAAATTTGGATAGTTCTTTTTCCATTTGAGGCGTAATTGCAATTCTGAGACATATTCTTTAGTCCAACGTTTCCAAAAATGCTGGCTCATGGACTGCAGATATTGAAATGCCTCAAGTTGGTTTCTTGGAACGTCTGTGTAATCTCCCTCAGGCAACCTGGTTAGGGGTCTTCCACAAAGAAAGTGTGCTGGAGTAAGAGATGTCAAATCTTATAGATCCGAAGATAAAGGACATAGTGTTCTAGAGTTTAATACCCGCTCTATCTGAATCAACACTGTGCTCAAATCTTCGTAAGTAAAACTTGTGTCTCCGAGAACACGTTTGAGGTGATTTTTAAAACTCCTTACACCAGCCTCCCATAAACCCCAAAATGTGTTGCTCTCAGTGGTATACACTGCTAGGCTTTACCTTCGTCTGTGAGAGAAGAGGCAATCCCTTCACCATTTGTACTCAAAGTCTGATGAAGAGAGGAATATGCCCCTGGGACACTGCCCCAACAAATATGGTGCCGTTATTATCTTTTTAACAAAGTTAAGAGAAATGAACAACTTCAGTTTTAAATGGAATAATCTGTATATTGTTACGTTTTCCGTGGGTTCTGATGAATTTTACTATTTTAAACTAATACTCTCTTTATTATTTATCACTCTATATAATTAACACACCAGAGTACCTTTATATTATTCTCGACCAGGGCTGCACGCATACCATAGCTCCCGAATTTTCTCGACCGGCGCATGACTCATACGAAAGAACGTAAACCCGACAAGGCTAGTTCTATAGGGTAGCACAAAAACTTTCGGATGGTAGCTAAAGCTAAAGCCGAGAATAATCTTGGCAACTTTGCAATATTATTAACTTTGTTTCAGTCTAACTTAATAATCTACAATTTCGGAATACTTTTAAAACATTTTCTATGAGTGTTTTCTGATTTGTGCCTGTTAAAGTTTACAGCAATGGAGCAACCAAACTCATGAGCTACTGTTAAAGAAAACTGTTATAATATTGCCTTAAAATTTAAGGATCTAAAGGTAAAAAGACAGATCGTTCAAGGTTCCAGTACTAATAAAAAAACAACAAGCATGTCTAGGAAGTGCTTCAGAATTTAACGCAAGGAGTTCCAACTCCATGGACCGTTCTGCAATTTGTTTTAAAAAGCCAATGAAAATAAAAAAATTGGTTTGCAAACAAGTGGCGGAAGAGAGGAAACAAGTAATGCTAATAAGTGGGAGCCCACTTCCTACTATTCCCAAAGACGCTGATATTGTTCTTTGAATTCCTAGGGTCGATTGTACCGATCGTAATTATCTCGGCAATCCTTGCATGACTAGTAAGCTTAGCTTAACGAAGCCAAAGCGCAGATTACTATAAGCGGACAAAATTCTAGGCTTTTATCGTATAAGCTTGGCTTTTAGTGGTTTTCTAGCCTTACATTTTAAATTTTATCCAAAAATTGAAGGGTTTGTTTTTTCTCAATACAGAGTTGGTAAAGTACTTTTTGTCATACGCTCCCAAAAATAGCTATTTTTCTGACTCATTTGAGTCCGTAAAATGCTTCTTTTTAGGCCTAGTCCGTAAAAGTCGTCATGGCAACCTTTACGGACTATTCCAAAATTCCTGAATATGTCTAAATGTCAAATTTCGAATGATATGACAAAAGTGTCAAATAGTTGCCACGATATCAAATTCTAAGCTAACTTTGTCGTACATTATGATTTAAAAAATTATGGTAAATTTGCAAATTTAGCTGTTCTGAAGAATTGCAAAAAGCGTATAAATAAAAATTTAATTTTGGGAGCGTATGACAAAAAATAGTGTTTGTCACACGACTCGGCCAACGCCTCTTCCGGAAACAGCAATGATTCGTCCTGAAAAACTCCATTTTAGGTACTTGTAACAAAAAATAACTATTTTGGTATGCGTGTGGTGTTTAAAGACTCTTACAAACCTAAAAAAAATGGCATGATATGAAGATTTCGTTGACCACCTAGACCTTTTGGAAATGTTGGAATTGGGATTTCCCAGGCAAATATACGTGAAAAATAAATCCTTTTCAAGATTGGCCTGATCTGGCCTTCTTTAGAAGATTTAGACTTTATAAAAATACAGTATAATATTTGTCCTCGAGATGATTCAACTGGAATTGGAACATCCAAATAATTGGTTGTTATCATCTATGGTTGGTAGATTATTATTGTCTTGTAAATAAATTTTGTTGATGGAACAAACTTTCAGAAGAGCTTATTTTTTAGTTTGGCATTATTTTACAGAAACAAAAATGCTGTTTTCCCTATAAACCAGCTCTTTACCTGCCTGAGAGTGTATGCCACTGCCACAGCTTAGTACAACAATCAGCTGGAAGTCTCTCGGCCGGCACCTTTGAGGTATTGGACCGGAACAGAAAAAGAAGATAGGCAAAACTCGCGCTGTCGCTCTCGCACCGGGGAGAGAATCCAGCGCCGTATTAAGGATATTTTATTTTTGATTTACAGTACCGTATTATCAGGTTATTGGTTAAACTCGGTTGCTAGGTGCTATGCCGATTATTAGTGATTATCGTATTCATGAAGGAAAATAAATTAATAAACATATTGGAACAATACAAAGACACAAGTTATTCAAGAAGATTTATACAAAGTATAATTTCACAAGTCGAAAAATAAAACATACATAATATGGTCAAAGCACAAATAAACATTAGGAAATTAAATTAAAATCAATACTAAAATACATACATTTGAACGGAATCAGTGAAAAAGACAATTATTATATGGGTATTTTGAATACTTTTACAATAATTTTAATATTTATTTCTTAATAATAGATATACTATCTTGAGGGCGAAGCGAAAATAAATTGACATCCAAACCGTTTGTGACTAAAAGTACTGACACTATAATAATTTTATTGATTCCTCCATATGATTAATTTATTTTTATTGATATTTTTAAAATTAAAGTTAATATTTTTAAGAGTATAATACATGCGAACTCTTAAATATAATTTTTTCTACGACTGCCCTGAAAATAGGCAAAAACGCACTAACAACTGCTCTTGAAAACTGGACATTTCAAACATCGTGTGAAAAGTATACTTTGCACAAGGCGTGTGCAAAGTGTACTTTTCACACGCTCATTCGGGTATTTAGATTAAAGGGCTTCGTCTCCGTTTTAGAGCTTCGCCCTCAGAGGTCCCACTCCCAGATCTATAAAAAAAGGGGGCCCAATTTTAGGGCTTCACCCCCCTGGAGCCCCTTTTTGCAAAACTGTTGAAAATGGGACTCTCACACCAGGGGCCCCCTTTTAAAGTTTGGGGCCCAATTTTAGGGCTTCGCCCCCGGGGGCCTTATTTCTATATCTGTAAAAAGGGGACACCCGTACCATAGGCCCCATTCTAGGGTTTTGCCCCCCCCCCCCTTGGGGTCCCATTTTAGGGCTTCGCCTCAGGGAGCAGCCTCTTTTCCAAATGTGTTAAATATGAGGCTTCTACACCGGGGGCCCATTTTAAAATTTGTGAAAAATGGGCCCCGAACCAGGGGCCCCTTTTCAGTGCTCTGGGCCTCAAGGAGGATGCTCCCTTTTCCGAATATGTAAAAAATGGGTCCCCCGAAGGAAGGCAAAGCCATAAAAGGAGACCGCCGGTGAATGGCGCCTTTTTCCAACGATATTAAAAGAATAACTCCAAAAATTAAGGGCGAAACTCTAAAAGGACGCCCCGGATAGGGCGTTGTCCCAGCCCTGGCATCTCAATACCTACTCATTAACTAGTTACACAAATTGCTGTAGAAGTGCTTGTATGGTCTTTGTAAACTATAAATTTTAATTTAAAGACAAGATGATTGATATATTATATTATAATAAATATTATATAATTTCAATATTATTTGCAGTCGTATAAAAAGTACAGTATGCAACGCCTCGCCTGTGAAAAATCACTTTTCACACTCGTGTAGTTTATGTCACTCGCCTACGGCTCGTGCCACCAAACTTCCCACTCGTGTGAAGTGTTATTTTCAACACTTGTTGCACAATATACTATTAGATACTGCAAATATTTTGAGAAAATTCTCACTTTTTCCGAAGAGTGTGCTATGAATGGTCATGGAAACCGAAGATAAATAAATGACAGTCGTGCGTTTGTTACAGTTTGTTGTTGGCACTTCTGTTCTAGATATGCCCGAAGCCCGAATATAATATGTCAAAACTGACAGTCATTTGCAAATTTCAGAATAAGTATAGAGAAAAATGTGCATTTAATTTATAAAAATGGGGCTGTAGAAAAAGTTCTGTGTGCTTTTCGAGCGCAAAATTAGATTGCCGTTTTTGAAAGATTAGAGTAACATTATTTCTCAGGCGGCAATCCGTTACTTTGCGCTCTAAAAATACAAATAACTATTACCAGTATATAATTACGAAGTAAGTTGATGACATAAAGAATGATGGCATGATATGACGAAACTTCATTGCTTTGCACAGACATGCCCATAATGTACAATAAGAATATTCAAGTTTAAATGTGGACCCAATAAAATATCACAGCTTTGTACTAAGCCGTGAAAATATTACATTTATCGTAGTTATGATTAGATACTAACCTCTTTTTATCGATAGGAAACCGAAAGAAGCTCCTATCTCAATTATATTTTTTATTAATACAACCTTTAACGGCACGAACGTGTCCCATCTTTGGAAAACTCATGATATCGCAAGTTATAAAAACACGAAATCGGTATCCACACTTTTAACTACGCCTATGTTCAATTGTTTCAAAATAAGGAACAAATAGCCGCTAACGAGGCTAGTGCCGTGATCTTCCCCATAATGGCGTCATGCGCATGGATCGGCGCAAACCGTTCTCACGAGCGGAGTGTCCTAGCTGATTGTACTAAGCTGTGCCACTGCATCAGTACACCCTATTTCAATCTCTGATATTTTTAATAGTCACAGTCAAAGTCAAAAATGCTTTATTGTTATAAAAGAACTTACTTCTTGTGAATAACGGTGCAAAAAAATTAAAAATATCTACCTAAATTATAGAAAATTAAAGGCAAGTACATATTGAACCTTTGCCGATAAATTAAAAGTAAGGCAGCACAGTACCAAACTGATCCGTCCATTAACAGATTTTTCGCGGTAAGGATAAATTAAGAAGCCTCAAGTGTAAAACGAATCAAGTCTGCACTATGGTATCAATTACTCGTATCCAAAAAAAAACGTATCACTGTCCTGTCATCAAGAGATAAAAATGACATCGCCAGGCAAGTTAACCTCAAAATTTAAATCATAAATTATTCGTCAAACATAAGGTAAAATGCGAAATTCAAACTATTGTCAAATATGAATATGAGTATTGTCAAATAAAATACACAAGACTATTTCACTCAACCAAAATCTACTTCAAAATACTCATCTATGCCGTCAAATGGGCGAACAAGTATACACATTTATTGCACGCAGGTTTAGTGGTAGATGATTAAATATGGCTTTGCTACTGTAAATAATAGATTTTAACATTGGAAATGTTTTTGTTGCTATATTTGACACATCACGTTATAGGTACGAGTGAGAGATCGTGTTAGTTTGTTTATGCGGACTGAATCGGTTCAAATGACAAAAACAAATTAAAACTAACTGAAACTAACTGAAAGTTAATTAAACGACTAACTCAAACTAACCAAAAGCACCGAAAAGGATTAAATTGTATCGGAACAGATTTTAAAAATAAAACTAAGATAATTAATTCAAGCCGAACATTGGCGACTAACCATAACTAACCAAAAACATTAACATTGGTTATAAATTACTAAAATAAATTGGAACTAACTGAAACAAACCGAGAGTTGATTAACCGACTAACCAAGACTAATCAAAAGCACTAAAAAGGGCTAAAACGACTCGGAACATATTAAAAATATTAAAACTAACCAAAACGAACCGAATTTTGGCGACTAACCAAAACTAACAAAGAACATTAAATTTGGTTATAATGTATCGGAGCTGGTTCACATGACTAAAATAATTTAAAACTAACTGATTCTAACCGACAGTTGATTGACCGACTAACCAAAACTAACCAAAAAGGGCTAAAGCATATCGGAACCCTTTGAAATATTAAAGTATGTTAAAACTAACCCAAATTAACCGAATTTTGACGAATAACTAAAATTAACCACAAACATTAAAATTGGTTATATCGTACCGGAACCGGTTCAAATGACTAAAATAAATTAAAACTGGCTGAAATTAACCGAAAGTTGATTAAACCACGAAGCATAAAAAATTGTCTAAAACGTATTGGAACAGATTAAAAATATTAAAGTAAGATAAAACTAACCCAAATTAACCGAATATTGGCGACTGACCAAAACTAACCAAAAACATTAGAATTGGTTATAACGCAACGGAACCAGGTCAAATGCCTAAAATTAAATAAAACTAACCGAAATTAATCGAAATTTGATTGAAGGACTAACCAAAAGTAACAAAAATCACCAAAAATCACTAAAACGTATCGGAACAGATTAAAAATATTAGAGTAAGTTAAAAATAACACAAATTAACCGAATTTTGGCGACTAACCAAAATTAACCAAAAACATTAAAAATGGTTATAATGTATCGGAACCGGTTCAAAGGACTAAAATAAATTGAAACTAACTAAAACCAAACGAAGGTTGATTGAATGACTAGCGAAAACTAACCAAAAGCACCAAAACGGCCTATAATGTATCACTGTATCAGAATAGATTACATAAATTAAAGTATGTTAAAACCAACCAAAACGAACCGAATTTTGGCGACTAAGCAAAAGAAACCAAATCTATTAAAATTGATTATAACGTATCGGAACTTGCACAAATAAGTAAAACAAATTGAGATAAAGTGAAACTAACCGAAAGTTGATTAGTCGACTAACCAAAACTAACCAAATCTATTAAAATTGATTATAAGGTATCGGAACCGACTCGAATGACTAAAATAAGTTAAGACTAAGTGAATCTAACCGAAAGTCGATTCGTCTACTAACGAAAAATAACCTAATCCATTAAAATTGATTAGAACGTATCGTAACTGGTTCAAGTGACTAAAATAAGTTGATACCAAGTGAAATTAACCGAAAGTTGATTAGACGACTAGCCAAATCTTTTAAATTGATTATAACGTATCGGAACCGACTCAATTGATTAAAATAATTTGAGACTAAGTGAAAGTTAATTGACGACTCACCAAAACTAATCAAATCCATTAAAATTAATTATAACGTATCGGCACCGGTTCAAATGGCTAAAATAAGTTAAAACTATGGAAAACTAACCGAAGGTTGATTGGACGACTAACCAGAACTAACCAAATTGAAATTTGATTATAATGTATCGGAACCGGCTCAAATAAGTAAAATAAGTTGAGACTAGGTGGAGCTAACCAAAAGCTGATTAGACGACTAACTAAATCTAATAAAATTCGTTTTAATGGATCGTAACAGGTCCAAATGACTAAAATAAGTTGATACTAAGTGAAAAGAACCGAAAGTTAAACGACTAACCAAAACTAACCAAACTTATTAAAATTGATTATAACGTATCGGAACCTGTTCAAATGACTAAAATATTTGTGACTAAGGGAGACTAACCGAAAGTTGATTGGATGATTAACCAAACTAACCAACTCTATGGAAATTGATTGTAACTTATCGGAACCGGCTCAAATAGGTAAAATAAGTTGAGACTAAGTGAAACTAGCCGAAAGTTGATTAGACGACTAACCCAAACTATCCAAAACTAACTAATTCTATTAAAACTGATTATAACATATAGGAGCCGATTCAAATGACTAAAATAAGTTGAGACTAAGTGAAATTAACAGAAAGTTGATTCGACGACTAACCAAAAATAATCTAATCTATTAAAATTGATTATAACGTATCGTAACCGGATCAAATGACTAAAATAAGCTAATACTAAGTGCACTGAACCGAAAATTGATTAGACGACTAACCAAATCTATTAAAATTCATAATAACGGATCGGAACCGGTCAAATGACTAAAATAATTTGAGACTAAGCTGACCAAAAGTTGACTAAATCACTAACCCAAACTAACCAAATCCATTAAAATTAATTAAAACCTATTGGAACCGTCAAATGACTGAAATAAGTTGAGACTAAGGGAAACTAACAGAAAGTTGATTGGACGACTAACCAAATCTATTACAATCCATTATAACGTAACGAAACCGGCTCAAATAAGTAAAAAAAGTTGAGACTAAGTGAAGCTAACCGAAAATTGATTTGACGACTAACCAAATCTAATACAATCGATTTTAACGTATCGGAACCGACTCAAATGACTAGAATAAGGAGACTAAGTGACACTAACCGACAGTTAACTCGACGTCTAACCAAAAATAACCTAATATGGATTAGGTTATTTTTGGTTAGACGTAAAATTGATTTTAACTTAACGTTATCGGTCCAAATGACTCAAATAAGTTGGTACTAAGCAAAAAATAAACCGAAAGTTGATTAGACGACTAACTAAAACTAACCAAAATTTATTAAAATTGATTATAACGTATCGGAACCGACTCAAATGACTAAAATAATTTGAGACTATTTAAAACTATCCGAAAGTTAATTGAACGACTAACGAAAATTAAACAAATTCGTTAAAATTGTTAACCAAAAGTTGATTGGACGACTAACCAGAACTAGCCAAATCTATGAAAATTGATTATAACGTATCGGAACCGGATCAAATACGTAAAATAAGTTAAGCCTAAGTGGAACTAGCCGAAAGTTAATCAGACGACTAACCCAAACTAACCAAAACCAACTGAATCTATTAAACTTGATTATAACATATCGGAGTCGACTCAAATGACTAAAATAAGTTGAGACTAAGTGAAACTAACCCAAAGTTGATTTGACTACTAACCAAAAATAATGTAATCTATTCAAATTGATTATAACGTATCCAAACTGGTTCAAATGACTAAAATAAGCTGATACTAAGTGAAATGATCCGAAAGTTGATTAGACGACTAACCAAAACTATCCAAATCTATAAAAATTGATAATAACAATTCGGAACCCACTCAATTGACTAAAATAATTTGAGACTAAGCGAAACTAACCGAAAGTTGATTAAACGACTAACCCAAACTAACCAAATCCACTAAAATTATTTAAAACATATTGGAACCGGTTCATATGACTAAAATAATTGAAGACTAAGGGAAACTAACAGAAAGTTGATTGGACGACTAACCAAATCTAACCAAATCTATTACAATTGATTATAACGTAACGCAACCGGCTCAAACAAGTAAAAGAAGTTGAGACTAAGTGAAGCTAACCGAAAATTGATTAGACGACTAACCAAAACTAACCAAATCTATTAAAATTGATTATAACGTATCGGAACCGACTCAAACAACTAAAATAAGTTGATACTAAGTGAAACTATCAGCGTTAGATCGAGAATTGAGTGACGAATCGAATGCAGTTTTTTACAACCACCACTAATGTTATAAATAATTGTGAAAACGAACGAAACTTGAAGTAATATACATTTATGTGGTATATTTTGGTAAGCTAAACTTACGTAATCTGCTAAAAGTAAATTTTTCCATTAGTTTGTGTTAAGGGCGGGTGAGGGTGACTTTTAGTTTCTCATGACAGACTAGTCGTGTTTCATTTCGTTAGATCGAGGAATTGATATTATTCGAATGCAAAGGGTCTTTTGCTTTTTACAGCCACACTTGTACGCTATAAACTGTAAAAAAGAACGAAACTTGAAGTAATATGCATTTATTTGGTATATTTTGATAAACTAAACTTACGTAATCTAGCCTGATCTCACCCAAATTTCTATCAACTCTTATATTCCACACAATTATGAGTTTTCTCAGATCTCAAATTTAATAAGAGTTGCATTCTGCTTCGGCATTTTCAATGTCTCCGGTTGCATCTTTGTGAAGGGCTGCGAATTTTTTTTTATTAGAGTGCTAGATGGTATTGGTAGTGGCACTCTGCGTGATGACCTTGTATTCTTGGTATTTACTGCTTGTATCTCTGCATAAAATTTTCTGTGAATTAAAGATGCTGTTTCTAAAATGAACAAGCATGCCAAGGTCAACACTCTGAGCTCCACAAATGTGCTTGTATCTATTATATCCAGCATAGTAGAAACGGCAAATGCTATAGCACCACCATTTATTAGTATTTATTAGCATGCTTGAGAAAAATTTCATTGCAACAGAACAAGGTTACAAACTAAGTTTATTCATATTGCAAGATTTCCCAATGTTATCGGAGCAGTGGATGGAACCCACACTTGCATACACCAGGCGATTTTTTGTAATTTTATGGATTTTTAAGTACATGTTAAATTGCATCAATTTTTTTTTATGGATGACGATGCAGAAATATTCCGAAACAGGAAAACTGACATACAACGCAGAACTGAAAATAATTGATGTTGTGGCTCATTGGTCAGGCTTAACTCATAATTCTATCACGTTTAATAATAGCAAATAATAGCCATTCAACAGCCTAATTTGTAAATGGAAATTTTCATAATAGTTTGTTTATTGGGTAAGGATTTTTTATAAATACAAGATAATATTTATAGATGTAAATACAAAGATTAATAAAATTTAAAATAATTAAATAAATTGACACGTTTTATAATTAGAACTAGATTCGGTGCACTGGAATATATTATGAGTAAAACGTATTAGGCAGAATCAGAAAATATTTATTAAAAAATTTAAAAGTGTGAAATAATGTACATAATGAACAATAGAGATATACATGGTGTCCAAATTATTATGCGATAACATTGTTACCTATATCAGAAACGGTTAAAGTTACGAAGGCGGATATATTAGAAAAAAGCCGTTTTTGAAGCTTATTGAAAATGTGTTTTCATTGTTGCCAAATTTCTATTAGCCTAATGTTCAGAAATGCAGGATGATTAAAAAAAAACGCCCTGGTCCCTGGTATATAATATTATATTTCATATTTCCGCAACTAATTGAAATTTGGCAAGAACAAAAACATATTTTTCTATTTTGGTATCATAAAGAAGTCTTTTCGATACGCAAAGTAGTGTCGAAAAGAAGCTCTTTTCGACACTACTTTTGTTGACTGGTTGTTATCATATTTAACAAAATTGTTCAATGTAAAGGCTCACTAGCAAAAATTTCGACACCGTTTTGAATGGGATTCCTAATAATGCAGACGTCAAAAGTGACAAGATGGCCGTCCAACTTTTGATCGCGACTTGAATAAATTAATGTTTTTCATTAAAAAGGTGCAAAAGAGAAAAAAAATATATAAAATACACGTTTTAAAAGACATTTAGTGCACTCGCACGTTAGGAAACTCCCCGCAAGAGGGTTGTTTCCTAATTTCGTGCTCGTGCAATAAAATAGGGTCTTTTAAAACTAGTATCTTAATATACTATTTTATTATTAACAAATAGGTAAGCTTTAAAAATGACAACTTTTTTCTAATTTAACCGCCTTCGCTATCATAACTTTAACAAACGTCTCCGATGCAGTTAGAGTTGCCAAATTTTTGTTTTTACATTAAGGGACAAACGATTAAAAATACGGAATTTTGTTGATTAACCCGGGACACATGAAACAAGATAAATTTGATAAAAGTTTAACCAAACTAAAAACTGTAAATTATATTGCATAGCAAAAACAAAATGAGTCGCATTTTTGAATGATTTTGTCATTTTTGTAGTATAGGGTTTTTCCATAATTATATCTTGAAACCACATTAAAACCTTTATTTAAAGACGCACAGAAGAGAGATCTTAAAACTGTAATAATATATAGGACAAATCCATGAAATCGTCTACATTATGGAGCCGTTCCTCGATGTTAAAAAATTGCTTGGCTGTAAAACAAGATGTAAATGTTAAAGACTTTCCAAAAATTGTTGCGTTTCCCAAATGACTAGCTGTTTGTTATATACCGAAAAAGTTGAAAGTGTTAACCGCCGACCAAGTTACGCAATTTATAGTTGAAGCCCAAGGTGAGAAGTGGTCATTAACAAAGTTAATATTAATATTTGGCATTTTCGGCGCATGCCGACGGGACGATTTAATTCGCTTAACTTTGGATGACATAGAAGATAATGGTCGGTTCCTTGTAGTCTTTCTTCGAGACGGCAAAAATCACCATCGAGGAGTAATATTTACGTAAATATATTAATTTACGATCGACAAATATGGACAGCAAAAGACTATTTGCTGCCTATCGTGATGGTGGATATTATACTCAACATGTAGGATATCATACTATTAGTGCTGTAACAAGACAGATCCGGAATACTTGAATTTGGGAAATCCAGAGGCGTACACCGAAATGGCCTAAGACGACTTTCATGTTAGTCGAAGGTGGAGTGCTCAAAAGGCATGGAGGTTGGTGTTCATCGACGGTCGCTGAAGGCTATATACATAGAAGAATCTATAAGCAGAAAGACTGAAGTATCTCATCAGTTCTTTAATCATTGAAACACAAAAAAAGCATGAAAACCATTCACCTTCAATTTCAACACCTGTGGGAAACGGGACGAATTATGCAAATAAGATGAGTTCAAATGGATCGCATATTCACAATAATAATAATTGCATAATTAGTAAAACATTTAAAGTTTAATCTGTAAATATTGCTTATAATAGTTGCTTAGGTTAAGTAATGTTCACGGTTCGATTTTTTGCCTGTTTTAAAATAAAAATAATGAATTATTTTATCACTTAATACAATACTTATAACCAAAATGCGCAAATCTTAATTCTGTTATTGTGACATGATTTTGTATAGGTATATAAAATTGTTTGATTTGAGAGAGGTATTATGAAAAAAATGGTTTATTACACGTCCAGAAACAGCTTTTCCCATGCATGCACGACTGATGTCATCCGCGCACCGGAAAAGCCTAGCCATCGACACTGTTTGCTTTTCCGAAAAAATTTCCAACAGAATCCTTTAAAAGATTATTTGAAAAAGGGATATTCTTTTTACCAAGCTATTCTAAAAGACATTTTTTGCTTCAGCTTTTTCTCGGAATTTCTTCTTCTAGACAGCTATGAAAAGTTGTTGTTATCCAATATAATTAAGAATGACTCTGCTAAGTTCGCAATTAGTAGACCTTTAAAACACTTCTCAAAACTTACGCTATTCATATTATCGTAATAATAACCTGCTTTCTTTTTTTTTACATTTAAAAATTAGGAATGCATTTGTCACAAATCAAATTTTATTTCCGGCATGAACAATAACGTAACGTATCCCACTTGCCATATTCTCGTATCCCCAGTTTTGCTAAAAACCCATGTCTTATCCAGAAAAACCGGCTTATATATGTTCACTTTTTTTTTCAATAAATGTTTTCTTTCGTCCTGCTTTTTGATTCTTCAATAAATTGCCGGTAAATAGTTTTTATAGGAATATGTTCGTTCCGGGCGTACATTTGTAACGAATTATGTTTCTGATTTTATGGAAATGTAATAGTATACCGGCTATTATAGATTAAGCGTGGGTATATCTTATTTGTTATATTTGTTTATATAGGCGCCAGACATTCCTTAATTCTCAAAATAACTGTCAAGTAATATCAATAAAAGCTTAAAAGAACTGACAAAAACTACTTAATAGACGTTGAGAATTGCAGAATCTCATTTCTTGCAGGAAATGAAAGATATTCTTAAAAACAAATTTACAATAATTTATTTAAATAAATAAAATTAAAATGAATCAGTTAAAATAACAAATTGGTTGAACAAATTTCTTTTAGAATTTGAGAATTAAATCAGTTAATTAAATTTTAGAAACGACCAAAAAAAAAACAGTTAAAAATTAATAATTAAAATTAGTTATGAATTAAATATTCTGGTCTTTACAATGATCTTTAGATTGGCAAACAGAATACTTAGCTTCGTCTAGACGTTCGACCTTGGTTGAACACAAGTCTCTTCACCTCATTCCTCTTCTTAAGCTGCATGTTTATTATTAGGCCTTTATAGGTGAGGATAATACCAGAGGATTTTTAATAACTAATGTCCTATGGCAGTTGGTCCGACTAGGCTGTGCTTCAATGGTCCTCTTGATTGATTTTTGACAGTCAATACGAGTTCTTCGGCCAATCTCCGTGAGAATATGCAAACAGAAAAATTGGTTTTAGATCAGAATGTTGATTGATATCAAAAGAAGAAATGAAAAATTAACAGTGATTTAAACAAAATCAGCAAAAAAATTTAAATTCAATTAATTAAGAATTAAATTTATAAACAAAATACAAGATTCGTAATTAATTCTGACACTCAAATTTACCCAGGAAAAAAATTGATTAACCTTGACTTAGCACACTCCTAATTAAGTGCAAAACAAATGAAAGGTCCAGAAAAAGTTAATTGAATAGAAAAGTTCTAAAAATAAGCAAATTACTAGTCAAAAAATTGAGAGAAAGATATGATTAGCTACTTCAAAATTGTGAATTTGTAATTATGCAAATTCCCACAAGTCAGTCACAAGAAAGGTAAACAAAGCAAATTTAGTTAAAAGTTTGGCAATGAGCTAGATTTACAAAGAGAAAAGGTATAAATTTACCAGAGAGATAAGTTAAAATCCAAAGGTGAGCTCTCAAAAAAAATTCAATTATATTTCATAAATCAGAAACAAGAAAAGAGAATTCACCTTAGCCTCCTGAAAGTAGGATATCCCAATTCTTCTACCGGCAGCAAACTGAAGGTTCAATGGTTAACCATCCGTCTCTTCCCAAATTTGGCAAGGGCCTATGTCACTAGATGACTTTAAAAGAAACGTGGAATTGGCACTAGAAACTTGCTAATAAATATAAAAAACCAACAGAAACTGATAATAAAATGGTGTTAGTTAGAAATTCTCCTGGCTAACTTCAAACTGCGAAGATAAATTTTTCTGTAAAAGTTAAAAAACATTCACGATAAATATGTATATCGAACTATATTCGATAAAGGCTCCAATAAGATCATTTATTCAACAACATTTCCTAAAAAGTGCCAAGATGGCCACGATGAAAAAAGAATACAATTTACAAATTTAGATATTACAAATCTACTTCAGATATCTAATCAGAAATGTTGTTGACCAGATCACAGCCTTGAAAATCCCGTTATATTCTGAAAATTGTCCTAAGACATTCCTAAAACAGAAAAATTAGTTCGATAAACTTAAAAACTGAATATGCAAAATCACACCCAGCAAAAATGAAATGGCCTGCTTAGCTAGACGTTAAATCAGGAGACCAGAACCGCGTCGCAAGGAGGGAGACGACCACAAATAATTGGACTTATTATCGCCCTCTATTGCCAATGGCTGGTACATACAATAAAATATTGTTATAGAAAATCAGAAAACGATGTAGATATACTACCCGTGCAGTTCTAATGGTAGCTCCACCTATGTATAAATGATTTAACTTTTATTGAAACCTTATTCAATTGCAAAAATCAGCCGTATGTAGAAATTTGCATAAAAAGCACTTTGTTAGAAAGAAATCTCTTAAAATATGAAAAACCATGTAACGAAGTAATTATTATTTCGTTACACATTTTGTAAATTACTTCCCTTAAAAAATGCAGAGCATTTTTTATAATTCGAGGTTTGCTTCGGGAAACGTATCCAGATATATTCCTTCTAAATTCAAAATCCGTTCTTCTGTTTGGATCTTCTAGGTTCTATAATGTGCCTTTTGAATTGCCATAAATCGAGATTCTAGATCACTTTGAATAGTGTATTATCCAATAAGTATTTGATGATGGCTATTAAGGCACGAGTATTAGAGTCACGCTACGAGCCGTAGGCGAGTGTCGTAGCGAATGCGAGGGTCTTAATAGCCATTAAATGTGAGCTGCATACAATATTTTTTCTTCAAACGTCAGTAAATCCGTCATTACTCGACTGTGTAGGCGGCCGTGAAGTTTCGTTTTTCCTCCGCCGGAGCTTTACTTTTCACTTTTCCGCCGGCGGAGGTAAAAGTGTTGTCATAGCAACATAGATACAATACAAACAGACAACAAAGTAAGCGTCAACTCAAGATTTATTAAACTACAATTTGTATTTATCACTCAATTTGTGACTGCATTTCTAAAAATCACTAATTTTGGAACAAATTGGTTATTATTTAATCGAACTTACTCAATAACTGCTTATCAATACGGAATTAAAACGCAATCGGAGATGCAATTTAAAAAAAATAATTATTGTTGACAGTGTCCACTGACAGCTTTATGTTACATTATATTCACCGACACCGGTCTAAGCAAGGCCACCTACGACCGTGGTCTAAGCCGCCTTGCGAACCCATTTATCTTTAATAATAATTAGATATTATTACTATTAAACAGAGATGTTTTTGCATTAATTTGTAGACATTTGAAGAAAAAACAGCATATTTTATTTGGAGGAAAAGTTACTTTTCATGGCTTGCTCTCTATTACCAGTCTCACTCCGTTCGGCTGTTAAACACGAGCGCGCCATGAAAAGTATCACTTTTCCTCCATATAAAATAATATACTATTTTCTGCTACCAGTCATAAAAATTTAAAATAATGTTTAATTTTTTAAATTTACTAAGTAGATGGTCTACGAACTGTAATCCAAATCCAAATTTTCGCGAATAAGATGCGATAAGGCAACTTAGGGGGGTGCATTTTTACGAATGTTATGACGTTACTCTTAAAGAGGCTTTAAGCGAAATCTCGCGACCTCAAGAGGACGCCAGGAAAATTTGTTAGCGGTCCGAAGTGGGGAGATGACACAAATGGCAGTTTAATTAATTTTTTCATTATGTTTATTTTTATTATTATTTGGGATGTCTAATGCTGATGGAAGTTTGTAAAATGTTTCTTTGCATCTTCGAA
This sequence comes from Pissodes strobi, assembly GCA_016904865.1. NCBI lineage: Eukaryota > Metazoa > Arthropoda > Insecta > Coleoptera > Curculionidae > Pissodes > Pissodes strobi. The sequence goes on from MU182929.1 coordinate 37,052, forward strand.
GAAGCAAAAAGAAGTCCTCATTTAGGTATTTATTGATCCATTTCTCACAATATATACTCCGACAATGATGTTTTCTTTCATATATAGACTGGTAAACAATATCATTTTTTTAAAATGTGCATCGAAGCGGAAAACTCTGGATCTTGACTATCTTTATCAAAGATAAATAATATTTCGCTATTATTCATTTCACTTACTTTAAATAATAAATATTAAATAACGGTCATTCCTACAATTGCTAAAGAAAACAAGGTCAAAATTTTAGGTTAGACGAAATGTCATTACGTCATGCATGTAAAATATTAATTTTTGCAAGCACATAAGTATTTACGTAAGGCTTTAAGCTGCTTAAAGACATCTTTGAAGAAGTGATCTTGCGAAAATATGTCTTAAATCTGTTATAATCATGGCTGTCTTTGGTATTAACCGAATATCACGGTGATGTTGAATTTTGATTGGTTATAATCCATAACATCTTACAGGCTTTTAATACTAATACTGCCGTAGAATATCTCTCCAACCGCCGAAGACATGATGTTCTCTCTGATGAGATCAAAGACGTGATTCAAGCTAATAGGAAGTTAATGCGCATATACGCAAGAACTGGCAGAGAAATTGACAGAGTGACATTACACCAACACAGCAACATCTTAAAAAGAAGACTCAAGGCGCATATAAATGAATCTTGGCTAAGCAGACTTAGCTGAACTTCGCAGATCAATCAGCCTGGCAGAAGACTCCTATGCCGCCTTTAAACGGTGCAGAAGCCTTTGTGTACGCGGACGTGGATAAGGCGGAATTATTCTCCTAAACGATGCAAAACCAAGGCAGCTTAAACAAGCGTCCTGACGAGGATGAATAACTACACGCACACGTCCAACAAAGAGTCAGGCGCCTCGAGCAAAGACACATTCAGCCTAGACGTGATGTACCAACCTCACCAGGTGAGGTTGGTACATCACTGGTTGAAAGTTAGAAGCATAAGGTTGCTGACAAAATCAGCAACCTGAAGCTCAAAAAGCTTTCCAAAAAAGGAATCACAACCACGGTGAACATCATTAATGCGATGATGAGACTTGGCCACTTTCCTGGCAGGAGGCTGCTGTGATTGAAATACCTAAACCAGGTAAGGATAAGAGTTATCCAGAAAATTACATATCCATCAGTCTCCTTTCGGCTGTGAGCAAGGTGGCCGAGAGAGTGATCCTGAGAACTCGACGACGAATCTAGCGAGCTCGACACGATCCCTTATTTCCAATACGGATTCAGGAAGGGACACTCATCGGACTTCCTACTGCTAAAGGTAGTAGAGTACATAACAAAAGACTTTAACAATGGCCAAACGACAGAAGCAATTTTTCTAGACGTTGAAAGAGCCTTCGAGAGAGTGTGGCATTAGAGGCTGTACTATAAGATGATAGTAGGGGGCTACATCAAGATCATAAGGAGCTACTTAACACACAGAAGAATTCATGTGAGAATTAAGGGCAAAACATTCAGGCCCAGGACGCTTGAGGCAGGAGTACTGCAGGGCCTAACCCTTGGACCGTCCCTGTACACTACATTCACATATGACATACCATCATTTGACTGATGTGCGTAAAAAAGAATTTTTTCTTCAAACGTCAGTAAATCGGTCATTACTCGGCTGTATAGGCGGCCGTGAAGTTTAATTTTTCCTCCGCCGGAGCTTTACTTTTCACTTTTCGGCCGGCGGAGGTAAAAGTGTTGTCAGAGTAACATAGATACAAACAAACAGCAAAACAAGCGTCAACAACTCAAGATTTATTAAACTAAAATTTGTATTTATCGCTCGATTTGTGTACTGCATTTCTAAAAATCACTAATTTAGGAACAAATTGGTTATTATTTAATCGAACTTACTCAATAACTGCTTATCAATACGGAATTAAAACGCAATCGGATATGCAATTTTAAAGTAATAATTATTGTTGACAGTGGCCACTGACAGCTTTATGTTACATTACTATAGCAACAACCTGTGCCTATTCACCGACACCACCGGTCTAAGCCGCCTTGCGAGCCCACTTATCTTTAATAATAATTATTATTATTACTATTAAAAAGAGATGTTTTTGCATTTGTCGACATTTGAAGAAAAAACAGCATATTTTATTTGGAGGAAAAGTTACTTTTCATGGTTTGCTCTCTATTACCAGCCTCACTCCGTTCGGCTGTTAAACACGAGCGCGCCATGAAAAGTATCACTTTTCCTCCATATAAAATAATATACTATTCTCAGAACATACAAAAAAACCAGTTTAATCTTGAAACGTCAGTATCATAATGAGCTGGTAGTAAATGTCTAACAAATCAATTGGAGTGCAAAAAATAACCTACTACATTAAGCACAAGTTTTTTCGGATTCATCGAAATATCGCATTTTGGCAATGTTTGCGATATTTAGTGACATTAACAGACAACAAAGTTTTGACCTAATTCGAACTAGGTAGTAATCGACTTTCATTTTTTTTCGTAATTTTTTGTTTCACCTGATTAGTGATTGATATATAAGAATGGAGTTATTCCAAATGGGTACTAAAAATACTATATAGATTGGTTGAAATGTCGATACGTGTGCGATATGTCATTCGTGCTTGAAGTGCTATTGATGATGTATCAAATCATTCTTTATTCAGTAGATATTGGCGCTAAAGTTTAAAATGTGCAGAATGTGGCTGTAGGTTGTTATAATATCCTATCTATCTACTTATAAGCAACCCATTTGAGTTTATAAGAATTAAGCATAGTATTATTAACTTTATTACCAGTACCGAACGCATGCATACTCATCCAATGTGTTCTGTTTGGAATAAGCTTTTGACAACCCAACAATTTCAAGGTCAATGCACAGAATGTAAACACAACAAAACGATTGTAACTTTAACAATAGCCAGCTGCATGGTCATTGATGGTAGCCTGCGCCCATCGAACCCGAAGCCATTAGGCTTCGAGCTTACTCGTCCGCCCTCAACTTGTGTGTCAAAACGGCGATGCGGAGGAGGCTGCGTCTCAAGTTCCGGACTGCCGGCCGGTCACCGCCGCCGATATGTCAAACTGAAACATTCAGTTGCGTCCGGGACCGGGACTCGAGCGCTCGACGTCGAATGGGCCTTGCCGAACGTAGTGTGAGCATGAATCACACGTGTCGACGCTAAAGTTAACATGATTTAGGGAAAAATAAACAAAGAACATATCCGCTACAGCTTTACTAACCCCTTGCCTTGCAGTTTGTTGTGCTGCTTAAAGTGCTAATTTATACTCTCGCCCCATCTGACTTTTGGATAATTTTTGGCTTGAGTATAAGGTTTAAAGATCGCTTTCTCCTATTTGACAATTTTTAGCTGTATAAGAAAATATTGGTTTCATTTAATTAACAGTTTAACCTAGTGTAATTAAAAAAGTGTTAAAAACATTTATGTTTGCTTTTCACATGATGCCTTGGATTAAATCATGTCTTTGTAATCACGAAAAGGAAAAAGCTCCTTCTATAAGTCCTCCTATTCATCTGCTGCTTAAGGTAAACGAATAAGAATAATTAGAAATACACTAAATGAGTTATATGATTACTAATACCTACTATAGCAATTAGAATAAGAACTTGAAAATAAATAGAAAACAAGTAAAGATAAGTCCGCCTGTGATATTAAAACTCCATCCAAACGCAGAGTTAATAACGTGCAGTAGGCACTTTTTGAAAAATTGGTCAAATCAAATATGCCTACATATTATCTATGTAACTAAAATTATGACTTCCTTCCAGCTTCCAGGTAGGTGGCAACTAATAAGATTAATAAAACATAACTATATCTGCAATACTTTTGCATTTTTCGATGCATTTTGATGTGTTGATTTGCTATTGGAGTTGAGAAATAGGAAATAGGTTATTGTGCCACAAATGTAGAAAAGCGCGCAGGTCTTACGAGTATATGAAAATATGCAAGTTCCACAACGAGACGAGTAGGAAATGTGCGTTCCACATATATATACATAATTTTTTTATGACATCATATTATACATACCTACTAAAAAAGATGTAAGTAGGTACAACAGAGCAATACAGAGTGCCGAAATAAGCTCTATAACACGTAACTTATTAATTTCGATCTAGTGCGGACCTCCCTAATACAAGGTGATTCACGCTCGATGGTAGGTTAGACGTTTCTGGAGAACCACTCAACGGATCATTCTGAAAATAGTGTCGTTTACATAAATGGATATGCTCTACCTTGCTAAAATATTTTCGACCGTGCAGTGTTGCCGCTTCTACTAAAAAGTAGTAGCAACTGCGAAAGCAACTGTCAAATTTGAAATAAAACACCCTATATTATTGCATATTTGGATTTTGCGGAGAATTCTAGACATATTTCATAAATAATTTCCTATACCTATCTGTTACTGTTTTTAAAATATTGACAGTTGAAAATCGACCATATACCAAGTTTGACAGCCTGTAAAATCTAAACGGCTAAGGATAGAGCAAAATGGTTTGCACTATCTTGGTTTTTCATACAAATTCTAGATTTAACCAGGGGTTAAATTTAACCGGAATTTCTTAACTTCTGGTTAAATAAAAAGTTAGTAAGTGTCAAACGATAGCTTATGAAAAACCAAGATAGGAAAGTGCAAACCATTTTGCTCTATCTTTAGCTGTTTAGATTTTACAGGCTGTCAAACTTGGTAAATGGTCGATTTTCAACTGTCAATATTTCAAAAACAATTGGAGCTAGGTACAGGCTCGGGTATAGGGCATTATTTATGAAATATGTCTAGAATTCTCCGCTAAATCCAAATATGCAATAATATACAGGGTGTTCCATTTAAAATATGAGAGTTGCTACTACTTTTTAGTAGAAGCACTGCACCATCGAAAATATTTTAGCAAGGTAGAGCATATTATCCGTTTATGTAAACGACCAAATTTTCAGAATGATCCGTTGAGTTGTTCTCCAGAAACGTCTAACCTACCATCGACCGTGAATAGTCTTGTATATCTCGATTACGGCCTCTTTTAGGAAAATATTTTCAAATACCCAGGATGTCCGAAAAAGGTATGGCGCAATGGAACTAAATTTTTTAAATAGAATATCCTGTATAATACTGGGTTTCTGAATTATGCGGAAAATCCTAAGCATATTTCATATATATGATATGAAAAGCTAAGATACGAAAGTGCAAACCTATTCGCTCTAAGTTAAGTCATTTATATGCTACAGCACAGCTTGTCATATCATGTAAAATGTCAATATTCAAAAGTCAATACATATTGCGTAAATATTTGAATTTAAATATAACATATATTATGTTATATCAGCCATACGTAAAATTTCTGGCAGAATCCAAAAACGTACTAATATACGGGAAATTCTATTTCGTGCCACACTTTTTTGGGACCTATACAAGATGTCTCAACGCTATTTATACACGAATTATCTTCGCCCCCGTACATGATACAAAAAACATTTAAGATAACAAATATTTGAGGAAGCACTATTTTTATTGACAGTATTGTGTCCCAAACACGAGATTTTCGTTGTCAAGTAAGTTTCTTTTAAATAGAACACCCTGTATATTTTTGCCCAAGTTTTACGACTTTTTATTTAATTCTACATCAAAAATGTATAATTCACTATACGTCAATTGTTGCTAGTTTTTGAGATAAGTAAGTAAATGAGTAAATGAAACAACGAAAATAGCTTACCTTCAAGCCTTGCTTCAAGCTTACCTTACCCTCGACCTTACCTTACCTACCTATTTTAGTAGTTATTACCCGAGTATATCCATCGGTTATTACCATGCAAGCTAATTAACTAAATATTATCATATTATTTGTCACTCTGACAGTGACATAATTATTTTAAAGTAATTCGAACGGTAATTTTTACTAAAATGCCTTCAATTTTTACCCCTGATGTATGGTGAATGTCAGAAAAATTCTCGAGATGCAAAACGGCTCTATCGGGAACGTTTTCCCGAGCGTTTTCCATAACGTCCCACTCCATCGCATTGTATAATCGCAAATGCAGAAAGAAAAATGTGAACTGGTTCTTTTCTAAGTCCGAAAAATTTAAGTCATGCTTGACCAGTAAGAAATGAAGGATAATAAATGTCGTTGCGCTACGGCAATAAATCTACATAATCTCAATACGAGTCTCAATACGTGCCATCTCAGAAGAGATGGATATCACCAGAAGTTCAGTGCAGCGAAGTCTAATTAACAACGAATACCACCTTTTCAAAATTCATTTGGTGCAACATTTACAGCCAAACGACTACGAAAGATGATTAGAATTTGTAGCCTTTTTAACAACTCAGTTATAGGAAGATCCAAGTCTTGTTGAGCGATTTCATAATAATGGAATTTTAAATCGTCACAATAGTCATTATGGGTCGACCGAAAACCCATATTGGGTCCGACAAACTCACTTCCAGAATATTTGGGGAATAAATGTGTGGTGTGAACTTTTTAATGGTCGATTAATTGGACCATACTTTTATGAGGGTACCTTGAATGGCGAAAAGTATTTAGGGTTTTTAAACGAAACCTTAATAACGCTGTTGGAAGAAATGCCTATAGAATAGCGATGTAATATGTTGCTTCAACAAGATGATGCTCCGCCACATAACTCCCAGATTGTATCTAATTTCCTCGATAATATATTTGGGACCTGCCAGGTGGCCAGCCCGGTCGCTTATATGTAAATTGCAGAAGCGATAGGATCTCGCCATAGGGCGGCTGTAATATAAATGTAGTTGCCTTTGATGTGTTGGGATGATGTTTGTTGGCTGCGCTTCCGGAGGGAGCCATGCGAGCGGAGGGCTGTGCGTGAAGTGTTCAAATATTTGAGAACGAAACGTAACTGGAGTATTATATCTAACATTTATATTACAGTCGCCATATGGCGAGGTCCTAGCGCGTCTGCAGTTTGCGTACATGCAGCCAGGCCACCTGACTTAACACTTCTAGATTTTTACTTGTGGATGTATTTAAAGGGAGAAGTTTATACCGAGAAGCCAATAAATTTAGACGATTTAAAAAACAAAAATACACGTGTTTGTAAAGCAATTCCGGAAGTAATAATAAGAAGCGCCTGTACCACTGAGCTTCTAAAAAAGTACGAACTTTGTCAAATCGAGAACGGTCAGCAGTTTGAGCATTTACTATAAGTTTTGTTAATTGTTTTTGTTTATAATCGTTTTTGATTGTTTTAATAGAGATTAAATAAAAATTAAATAATATCATCGTCATAATTAATTATCTCAAAAACCAGCAATAATTATTGACGTATAGTGTTATATATTTTTGATGTATAATTTAATAAAGACTCAATATTTGGCAAAATATACAAGGCGTTTCATTTAAAAAAACTTACATGGCAAAGAAAATTTTGTTTTTGTATATGTACCAATACTGTCAACAAGATTAGTGTTCCCAAACAAACTTTTTTGTCTTAAAGTTTTTTTGTATCACGTGCTGGGGCTAAGATGTTTCGTGTATAAA